>OMLB01035377.1:0-10304 GCA_900302555.1 Myripristis jacobus | reverse complement strand
TACATGTTCATTATCATCAGGTAAAGCTAAACGGGGCCCAGCCCTCTTAAGTGCATCCAATCAGAGAGAAAGGAATTATCCCCAGGTACTCTGATTTGTTTAACACTTACATCTATGATGTAATGGTCCAATGACATTTGTCGTCTATAACGGTGTGGTCCAAGTGCCAACCCTGTTTGGCACGTAAATCTCAGGTATATATATATATTTTTGGCACAATGTTCATGACTGCAATATTTGGTTTCTTGATGATAAAAGGCATAGTTTACCAGGCAATTTAAAATGGACTGAACAAGAAAACTGTTCAGGGATGCAAGATGGGGTAATGACCATACTGGGTCTTTTATTCCATCAGAACACAGAACCACTACGGCTGAGATCTTTGGCCCAAGAGGTATGAGACAAATATTGTAACAGAGGAAGATTCAGAGAATGAGGTATATTTGTAGTTTATAAATATCTGATGAGGCATGTTTAAATAAGAGAAGAGTAAAAATTGAGGTATGCAGAATGAGGTATATGAGAGTTACAAGTTGAGGTATTTGAAAGTTCAAACACAGTAGGTATATGTGACATAACTGAGGTATTCAAGAGCTGAGGTATACGAAAAAAAAGAAAAAAAAAAGAAAATCACCACTGAAGTAAAGGATATCTCCAAGGTGAGGATGTAAATCCTGTTCATGTGCAGACTGGTCCTCTCCTCTGAGGTGAGTGTCAGTCAGAGAATCTTAAAATAGGTCCCATTATTCTTTACTAAGCTAAGGAAGTGGCTAACAGAACCATAATTGTCTAGTGCTTCCAGTGGGACTCATACTGAGAAAGGGTAAGGGGATTCAAAACCCCACAATACATGCACCACAAAGGTGTTAGTGTAGACTAAGTATCTATTAACTTCAATGGTATTTAGATTGGGATACAAAGACTAATTTGAGATGCTTTTTTGAGCCCATGGGCCATTTGCTACTGATGAGCATATGGGACTAAACTGCATAACGGGCATTATTTGGTGGGCTGAGGTGAAAAAAGGCCAGGGGGAGAAAGGGGTTCTCTTTGGTGCTGTGAGATTGGGTCTGCTTTTCTCTTCAAACATCTCTGCAGACGCAGGACACAGTGGTCTTCCTTCAGAACCAGCCTTACACGGCTAGCAACCTTGTCTTGGCGAGATGTGAAAAGAACTCGTGAACATACACTGTGACCCCTGCAGGCTCTATCTTTATTCTTGTAGTTTTAAGCCTAAGATTGACAGTGCTGTGAACTCAACTCCGTGAGTTTTGGGGGCTTTAGACTTCCCAACAATGATTATTTAACAAAACGTCTTTAAAGGGGATTAGTAATTTCTTTAAATGCCAAATCTACACTTGGCCATTGTGCAGAAATTCTACCTTTGGTTGACTCCACTAGTTGGTCTATAGACCTCCATCTTTAGAGGACTGGTCTACTAGCATTCAATCTGGAGATCTCTCCTGAACTCCAAGCATCAATAAATAGGGCAGGGCTTTGTGATCTTGCCCTCTCAATGGATTGGATTATATTTTAGGCCCCAAGAGCCAAATGGAGTGGCTTTCAACCACACTCTTAATCCAAAGGATTGTTTAGATCAACCTTTACATGATGTTAATCAAGTCCTCTGGACGGCCAAATTTCATATCTACTTCTGAGGCTTTTGTTGCACAGCTTGCCTCGTCAACAAATGTGTTATTCATATATGATTAAATTTCTAGGATCACGAATTGATCCACATGTTGAAAAATTTATCTCTAAAATCCTTAGGTGGGTCCTCCCTTTTGGAGGAGGCAAAGCTCACCTTGCATAATGATCTTTCAATCTTAGTTGTTCATGCAACAGACTGGATAGTAATGACTTAGGTTGTTTTACTTTAGAAAAGTCACAAACATTAGTTGTTATTCATGCCTTACGGGGCAGTTATCGGGGGTTGGGGGCATGGATAACTGAATACTTTGGATACAAAGGGAACGTTTATTACAGGGCTTATTTCGGGAATTAGTTCAAGGATTATCTTGGGGATAATTTCCCTAACGCTATACTTTCGATCATAAAAGGAATTAATCTGGGCATCCACTATGATCAATTAGCCAGTAAAGCCAGAGAGCCTAGAAACTACTGATCATTTTGATCAGTCTCATATCATGACCTGAGCTAATATTGATTCTATCAATTTTGGCATCGTTTCAAGCACTCTTCCTGGGCTATCGTGACACTACATAATCCACAGAGCCACAAAGAGACAAGGGTCGATGCATAAGCAAAAAGAGATCAACTAACTAGCCTAAAATATCAAAGGACACCACTGTACCCTAGCTTCCTCTCCAAGCAAAACCTATCAGAATGAATCATGCAGCCTCTACAGCGGTCTGAGTATTGTCTCAGCAACAACATTCAGGAGGTTCATTTTACTCATATTTCAACTGCACAGCAAGAATTCCATTAATCCTGTGCAAATATCAACTGAAGAGTCTATTCTTTTTTGTCTCTCTTAAATAAAGTATTGAGGTAGACGTTTTCTTTTCTTCTTTGTAAAACTTCACGGACTAAACCTCTGCTCAGTGACTATGAGTACATTCATAAAGAGCTAAATGAGGTAGGTATGGAGCAGAGGATAAAAGATTTCAAGAAAAGTGAGAAATTCCCTGAGATGGATACTTGAGGAGAACTTAAAGAGAGAGTTAAGAGCAGCTGAGAGTCAGGAAGGGAAAAATGGCTCTTTTTCTATTGATTATCAATTTGTAGAGGTCCCCTTTGTCATACATACCACAGATATCTGATTTAGAGAATATTAATATAACAAAAAATAATGATCAATAGTTTTATTTTCCCTTCTTTTCTACCTGCTCTCAATCCTCCCTTTTCAACTCTCCTCCCGTTATGTTTGTTGATTCATTCTCTCTCCTCCATTTCCTTCACCAACAACGATGCAGAAGGGTGCATGGAGCAAGAGAATGAGAAAATAGAGATACATAACTCTTTAGAATTTGAGGATGCGATTATTTCCGAAGTCGACAACCACAATGACTCCGTCAGGCGTCACAGCCACACCGGAGGGACGATCCATCTGTCCAAAGCCACTCCCCTGCGTGCCAAATTTGCATAAGAAGTTTCCATTGGGCTCAAACACTTGGACTCGGTGGTTGCGGGAGTCAGCCACAATGATGCGGTTCTCCTGGTCCACAGCAACACCCTGGGGCCGCAGGAACTGCCCGTTCCCAGTGCCCTCGGAGCCCAGGAAGCGGGCAGACTGGCAGTCCGGTCGGATGACCAGGAGGCGGTGGTTGTTGAAGTCGGTCACCACCAGGTGATCTTCGTGGTTGAAGGCCACTCCCCTGGGAGAGTCAAAGTGTTTCCACAAAGCCCCTTCGAAGCCGTACTTGTTAAGGAAGGAGCCGTCAGGGGCAAAGAGCTGCACACGGTGGTTCCTGGTGTCCGAAACCAGGATCTTACCCTCAGAGTTGACAGCAACATCCCAGGGATAGTTGAACTGCCCATTCTTGGTACCCTTCTCCCCAAACTTCAGCAGGAACTGGCCCTCAAAAGTAAACACCTGTCAGAAAAAAAAAATCGTAGGATTCCCATTTACACATTGCTATTTGTCGTTTTGATTACCAAGGTATATCTTATAGAGAATTACTATGGTATTGCAGTGTATGTTGTCTGCCTTTCAAGCATTTCAGTCAGCTGCAGGGGGTCTATCACCACAACCAGGAGAGGTTCTTGATCACACAGTCATAACTGTGCACAAAAGATATAAGACTGATAGGCCCAGTAGTATGCGAAATTAGCTGCAGACAGATAAACACACACATGGACAGATACACAGAGGGACACACATGACCAAAAGCAATATCCCCTCCAGGCTACTGCCTGGTAGAGAACAATTATGTATAATCACAATATAGTGGCTGAAATGCATAGGAGCATTTTGGCTTCATTGTGCCCAAATGTGTTTTCATACCTGCACACGGTGATTGTCTTTGTCAGCCACAATGATTCGTCTCTGACTGTCACAGGCCACCCCGGCTGGACGATCGAACTGGCCAGGTCGAGAGCCAAGAGAGCCAAACTTATGGTGGAAGGCACCGCAAGGCTTGAAGATCTGGAGAATGGTGGAGTAAAGAGACTTTAAAAAAAGCTAAACGATCAGCCATGTGAGAGTGAGTCATGCCAAAGGGTCTTAGCTTGAGTTTCAGAACTATGCTCATTTTTGACAAGATGAGAGGCAAGAAACAAGAATGTGGAGATCCACTGGACACACTACTATCAGTGTGGGTAAAGACAAAATAATCCCATAATAGACTAAATGCCGTGATCTCAATTTAAATAAGTGCACACTTGTATTCATTTATTTACTGTTTTTACTCTTGTAATGTGGTATGCATCTCTTGCACTGTATTAAGGGTTGCATTTCAATTTCACTGTACAATTCACAATGACAATAAAGATCTATTCTATTCTATTCTATTTAGTTAAGGTGCACTGTCTATTGCTTTTTGTTTAGTCGTAACAAGCTAAGTTCCAGTTAATTGGTTAATTAGTAATGAATATTCTCTTTGTTAGAATCTATTGTCAAAGTGGCTGGCCTGCCTTTACCTCTTCATGACTACAGCATGGTGATAACAGAGCAGTAAGCTAAGTGCTCTACCTGTATGCGGTTGTTGCTACGGTCAGCCACCACCACGTATCCCTCCTTGTCCACGCTGATGCCCCAGGGCCGACACAGCTGGCCATCTCCCTCTCCTTCACACCCAAAGGCCGACACCTGGGAGCCCAGGGCCCCGTAGCTTCGGCCTGACTTCACCATCACCTTAAATGGGCTGCCCTGGATGTGCTGGTTGCACACCAGCACTGAAACAAGGTGCTCCCCCTCACACTTTGGCAGGTAGCTGATGGTGTATGAGCCGTTCTGGTGGTCCGTTACCTCTGCTGCAGTCAGGTTACCATCAGCAACTGACATTACAATGGCAGACACTGTGTCCCCACCAGAGAGGCGTGGCTCTCCATCGTGATCATATCCAATCACAGTGAAGGAGGCGGGCTTGCCACGAAGCGCACTTTTTAGACCTTCGCCATGGGCTTTGGTGACGGGGGCAAAGGCTCCACTGCTGATGAGGCCCATGGACTGGATGGCTATGTACAGCGCCTGTATCAACAACAATGGAATTAGCGCATTAGGAGATCATACATCTTTTTGAACACATATGTCAAGTGGATATGATGCAATCAGATGTGTTTTAGCTCCTGTTTTAAGAAACCGTTCCCTTGCATGATTCTAGTGCGTACCTGATCTGGAGGGGTGAACATGAAGCGGTCATCCTCCTGGGGCTGCAGCAGGCCCCTGAGTGCTTTCAGTTCGTGGATCTGGGTGAGCATTCGCTCACGGGCCAGCAGCACGTCTAGGTGATGTCCCTCATCCAGCACCTGGCTGACGGCAGCGATGGTGCTGTCCAGCTTGGTCAGACTCTGGTGCAGCTTCTCCACCTGCAGGTACAGGGACTTGGCCTTCACCTGACGGATCTTCTCCACCTGAAAGGGAGAGGGAGGGCGGGACAATTTGAATGAGGAAACAACCAGAGTAGGTGTTTACTAAGAGGGAGTTAACTAGGGGTGGAGACAGGAGCGTAAGCATGGTCTGTATCTGCATAGAGATATTTCTCATGCACAGATGTCCAAGCAACACCAGCAAAACATTTATTGAGAATACTCTTGTCCTGTTTGATATTTTGTATAAGCTTACTTGATTTCAAAATTAGAATGACTATAACCTGGCATTTTACAGCGTCTTTGCTACACTATAACCACCAAGAAGGTACATGTAAAGTAATATGAAGACAAAGGTTGACTGCAATGTGTTATCATCAGTATCACATCAGTGTAATTTCAATTCACCCTTTTATTTATTTCAATAATATCTACAAAAAATGCAATCCCTTTAGAAATGGAGTTATTAAGCACAGATCATCATCACCACATTATCAGACCAACAAAAGCACAGGCGTCAGGGTGGCCTGACAGGAGAGTGAGAAAGAGGGTTATGTAAAAGAAAGAGAATGGAAGTGAGTGTCACAAGATAATCAAATCTTAGATTGCAAAAACCTAGAACCTCACTTTACCAGTGTCCACTTTAGTTAAGAGTGAGAACACAGATATGGTTACTGCTCAGTCAGAGAGAATAAAGCTTTCAACAGGGTGGAAGGACCTCAGAGACATGGGCTGGGCCTTTACTTACCATCACCCAACAAAAAGAAAAACAAAACACAATAGCACGAATCCCTCTGTGGTTAGAGGGACTTTTGATGGTGGAGAGGGGGGAGTACTGAGTGAAACAAAGGGGTGTCCAAAAGAGAGGGGTCCTTTGTTGATCCTTGGTATAAGTAGAACTGTAATTTGCATCTGTGGGACTAGAGTTACACTTTATGGTCACAGAGGACAAAGACTCAAGTTGGGCTTTCTAATGGACCTGTGACTACTTTTTAGTTCCTCATTCGAGAAGCATGCGCGCGCACACACATGCACACGCACACACCCACGCAAACACACATAAAGGCAGAGTTGGTATGCATTTCAAAGAAGTGCAGGGCATGATCCTGTGAAATAAAAGAGAGGGGATGAAAGGAAAATCGTGAAAGTGCAAAAGCAAGCAAGAAAGAAAGAAACAGAAGGAAATAAAGAAAGAAAAACTCTGTTTAGGGTTAGGGTTGCAGTGATTACTTTATCAGAGAGCCACTTCAGGTTGGGGGTATAATGTGTGTTCTGTAGTCTTGTATGGGGGAATTAAAGAGAGAACACGGGTAAGTAAAAACCTCCTGTGTGACACTTTGACCTTAGTTCTTGCACTGCACACACGTGCACACACACAGACACACACAGAAGCTGTCAGATCTGAGGGAGTAAGACGTAGGGCAGTTTTTACGATGTTACTGAGCCGCTCTAAGCGGAAGGGTAGGAATAAGGGTTTTCTTTAATGGTAGACTGGCAAGTATTAAGTTAACTGTTCTGCCCCCCTGGATGTATTAGCCCACAGCAACACACATACGTGGGTGTGTGAGAAACGTTGGAGCGCAGTGCAGTGTATGGAGCACACTGTCAGGCCTTTTGAACTTGTGGTATATTTTTCTACTAGTATCATTTTATTTAGTTAGTTTATGAGGACTCAACATTTGAGTGTTGAGCTAGGGGAAAGGGGCCTCAAGGCTGAGGGCCTTTTTCTCCACCAAAAGCCTGGTCTTTCTCTGCGTAATCTTAAACCTGGGGGGCCCTAGGTGTCTGTTTCATAATACCAACCCAGTATCTTGACTTCATTGTTGCTTCCTAGTTGCTACAGTGCCAACATGGGGCCTAAACCTAGTTCATCACAGACATTTACATTTTTAACTTTTGTCCAAATTGTGCACTAGATGTACACATTCTACTGTGGCTGGACCAGTAACAGTCTAGACAAAGCTCATTAGTTTCTTTAGACTTCCACTTTTATTCAATAGAAAATTTTTACCTCCATCAATGAAGTTGGATGTGCACAAAACTTTGTGGAAAGGTTAGTTATGGGCCAAGAAATAGTTGATAAACTTTCCATGCTGGCTGGCCAAAATGGGGCCTGGTAGCAGGCATTGCTTATCACAACGAGGTACATAACTTAAAAAATGTGAGTAAATGTAATAATATAATAAAAGGCATATATCTTCCAAATAGATTCACAAGGCAAAACTTTGTGGAAAGCTTGGCACTGGAGCAAGTAAGAGCTCATTAACCTTTCACATATACTAGCCAAAAGGGAGTGTCGTGGTGGGTAGGGTTTAATGATCCACAGATCAAGGCTGATGTCAATCAGTTGAATTTCAGAAAGAAATCCCCAGAAATATGGGACAAAAAAAAGCAAGACACCATCACCATCACATTTTAAGATTCTAAGTTTAGCTAAATTTATTGATTTTCATTATGTAAAGCTTGCTTTTAGCTTGTGCTACGTTTGTTCCTCAGTCTTTCTGCAAATACATCAAAGGATTGCCGAGCTGTAGCAGATCCACCAGAGCAGCTTCAAGAGGCAGCTGTGAAGTTACATTCTGCATAACATTTTTTGCTCAGAGTGTTTTCTGTGAAGGGTGTTGCAAATTAGCATCCGCTACAAACAAAATGACACTTCAGATCACATCACATAGCTGTTTTCAGTTTATCTATGTGCTCTGTATCGGCCCCTATCAAATAAACTAAAAACAAAGAGAGATGTTGTTCATTGGATCAACCTTCCTGTTGTTTTGGCCTCAGACCAGCTGGTCATGCGATCACATGCATGTCACACACAGACAAAAACTAACAAACACTGTCATGCCTCACAGCTACCACAACTCTGTAACATATCAATTATCTATGTTTGTCATGGAGAGCATCTGCACAGGCAAATGTATCTGCAGACAGCCTTGCATAGGCAAATAATACACCTTAAATGGACAAAATTATCCATTACATCTAATCTCTTTTAATTAAAAATAAATAAATAAATAAATTACAGCACACCTCGGGAGGCTGCCAAACAGGTGTGTGGAGAGGATTCAAGACAAACAGTTTCAGCGATTATGTTTATTCATTATGTTGTTCATCATGTTAATTGTGCATTTGTTGCATGACACATACTTAAAACACAGAAATTAGCTTAAGGCAGACTCCACGTGGTGGATTCTCAAACAACATCCAGCACAGGTTAACACATCATCATCGGCTGCCTCACCGCGACTAGATTAACAGGTATTACACCAAGTAAAACAGACTAGCACTGCAAAGACTTCTCCTCTGATTAGCAGGTGGAATGCTTATGAACTTCAAATGTCAGTATTCAATTATCAGGAGACAATTTTATATTGATTTATATAACACCAAAGTGCCTGAGAAGGAATGATTGGGAGCTGTTTTTTCAGCTGTTTTCATAACTACTGCATGTTGTGAAGAAAAAATTAAAATAAAAAGATGAAACCACTGATATTAAGATTCTAAAAATGTGTACGAGTGAGGGTGTAGCATAGAAACTGACTAAAAGCCGGAGAGGGCTTCAGGGAGGAGCTCACCTTCCACAGTAGTTCACACTCCCTCTCTTCCAGCGCTTTCTTGTGCCTGAGGACGATAGCCTTCACTTCGGTCTGTACCACCTTGGCCTTGATCTCCACCTGCTCCGCCATGGCCTGGGCCTTCTCCATGCTCAGCTAGAGAGACAAGAAAACAGCGATGTGGGTTTGCTAATGTGGCGTAACAGCCCCATCAGTCTTCAGTCATCCCAGGTTGATCTTCATTTGGAACAAAATGGAAATACCTGGAATTTTAAAAACAACCTGGGAATTCCTCTGACAGTACTTCAGGGATAATTAGAAAGGCAGATAGAAGGAAACAGAGACAGAAAGACAGATGAATGACCCTCAATCTACGATCCAACACAGAGGCAGGACAGATGAAGGATTACCGGGATAGGAGACTCTAAAAGCATTTAAGCACCATTGCGTGCCCCATTTCATTACTCTGCTGGTATGGAGACGAGGGCAGGAAACAGGATGCAGAAAAGCAGGAAACATTAAAAGCAAGGACTCTATATGTTGCATCTTCCTGGTAAGTGAATGCACAGACACCTGCTCAGTTATTGTGGCTCATTCCTTTCTCACGTTTACAGGGGAAATAGGAAACACGAGGGTCAGGAATAGCAAGTTACCCTAAAGCCAACACAATACGATGCAACTTCCTGCTGGCACTGATTCCCGAAACTACTCCCCCTCTGTATGCAGCTCTGTGTCATAACCATTATATGGATGACAAGGCAATAAGTTTGAAAAATGCTTAGTAAACATCTTTCTGAGCCTCCTGGTGCTGTACACTAAACCTTGCAAGTGTTGGAAGCAATTTGTGACCCACCCATTTCACCCATGCATTTAAAATTTACAGTAATTACACTGGTATAATGCTATGTTTTGGTAGTGCTCCATAGTGCTAATAGAAAATACAGACATATAGCTTAAATGCCATCACAAGTCATACCGTAATTGCAATTTCTCTCATATAAATTGCAATTAGATAAAGTTCCCATATTATTCGCCCCTAGTAACTTTATACAGGCACTAAAATCATCTGTATCAGAGACCTGGAAAACGCTACACTTACAGAGCTTAGCATAAATGCACATCATTCCTGGCTGAAACCCCCCATCCCTCCTCCCCATCTGTTTTATATGGCTTTTCCTCTGGCGTTTTTTGGGGAGGTTACAGGGTGAGCCGGACCTCACAAGGACCAAGGAGAGGTGGGATAAGGCTTCCTTTGTGATA
>OMLB01035374.1:50623-61752 GCA_900302555.1 Myripristis jacobus | reverse complement strand
AGTTACCAGTGCTTGGACATTTTGTAAGTATTGTTACCGCAATTGCTACAATAATAAAAAATCAATCTTTAAGAGATGTTTTGGAATCAAAAGAGTCACCAGAACCCCTGTGCAAGTAAATCAAGTTGTGCAGTTCAACACAAACATCTGACATGACTGCTCTTGTGGTCTCCCAGACTGAAAACATCACAATTTGCCAATAAAAAAAGAAAAAGAAGAAGAAGAAGAAGCAGCACTATTGTTTAGAGAAGCAAACTATGGCTGTCTTGTTTACAAAAATTCCCATCAATAGACATAAATCCTACATCCTCTCCTTTTGTGTGTGCGTGTGTGTGTGTGTGTGTGCGTGCTACAGCCTTACCTCTGTGACGTCCATGACCTTAATGGCGGCCAGCTGTCCGGTCTTGACATGCCGTCCCTGTGAGGAGACAAAAGAGAGATGAGCTTTCACACAGTCAACTCAGCAAACTCATTCTGCTCTTACAAGCTGTCAGCTGGTTTATCATGATTAATGATCTGAGTGTGTGTGTGTGTGTGTGTGTGTGTTTGAAAGAGAATGCATGCTGGTACTCTCCTTGCAGTGCATACTTCACTGACAGGACTAGCTCATCTGTCCACAGTCTTAACTACTCAAGTTGACACTTTTGGCTAATTTCACTGG
This sequence comes from Myripristis jacobus, assembly GCA_900302555.1. NCBI lineage: Eukaryota > Metazoa > Chordata > Actinopteri > Holocentriformes > Holocentridae > Myripristis > Myripristis jacobus. The sequence goes on along the minus strand of OMLB01035374.1, from coordinate 61,091 downwards.
CGAATAATGGATATCACAAAATATATCTCTAGTAAGCTACCTAAATATAAAACAGGTAGTTTTCCACATTGTGTTTACACCTGTGGAGCTGGGACGTTTATGTCTAGTTATTGGCCAAGTGCAATATCTAAATCACAGGAGGTGCATTTTTCTGAAAAAGGCAAAATGTGTGACAAAATAGCATCATCAGTTAAGTACTTTGGTACCACAGATATATTTTGGCCCACAAACGATATTCCCGAGAAGTAAGAAAATGTTTTTCTCTGGTGCAGGCCCCAGCAAAAATTACCATTCCCATTAAAATCATGCAAAATATAGAAATTGAAGCATCTGCCAAAATAATCATTTTTAAGTAGCTATAAATTAGTTGTTATGAAGCTAGTTGTTTATTTGTTCTTGTCTCCAACAATTAGGCCTACAATCTCAAGCCTACTGTATCCCACGGCCTGGGCAAGCTTACTATAGTTACCACAGACGAGCATATCACTCCCGAGCTATACAATCCCAACATTCCCAGAGTGCTCTGCTCTCCCAGCACCCTGCTGCCACTCCTTACATAAACAAAGGACCGAAATAGAGGCCTCTCTCTCTCCCCCCCGGCACAAGATAAAACATGGGAGCATTTTTGGGAGCTGGTCCAAATGGGTTCGGGTATTCCCCTGCAGTGTTTCCAGGCTAACCGGCTCAGCCGTACCGCCGGTGAGAGCAACAACTGTGTTGGGTGAAGGCAAACACATGAAGCCTCCTGACACACATACACCACATACTGTACAGACCCATAAAGAAGACAAACACAAAAAACACACTCCGTCCAACACAGATACCGCCGCCCCAATCTTAGCCCGTACATTCCATAGTCAATTGAAACTGTATGGATTATGACAATAAAAGCCATGCAGGCTTAGGGCCCCATTCTTTTCACCGGGCTGGAGAGGGGGGGGGTTGAGAGGGACACTTTACAATGCCTTTAATCCTCTCCACTTTGATCCCCGGGTCGCCACTACAAAAACACTGAAGCTGACGTTACAGCTGCCGGCTCGCCGCACACTAGCTGCCTGACCCGATGAAGCCCACCTTGCTGGGTTCAGAAGTTACAGGTGCGTCCAAGAGAGCCTGAGTGTGTGTGCGCCTGAGGAATGCTGCGTGTCAGAGAAATCGCCAGCTCAATATTACTGAAGGAATACCTCATAACTAATACTTCACGGAAAAAATATGGCTGGGAAACACCCTGTCAATCATCTTTCTTGTCATTTTTTAACAACCCACACATGGGGCATGAGACTCAGCGCTGACTCATTGACACCACTCTGAGATCTTTTTTTAAATGATATGACTCAAAGCCATTCAAAGCCTATTAGCGTACCGCCCATAAAATCAGGTGGAAACACTACACCTGTGGAGGTTTACTAGCCTTAAAAGCTTAGTTTTCCATCTCACACTTCTGGATTCTGACTGTCTCTCTCTCCCTCCCTCCCCCTCTCGCTCTCTCTCTCTAGAAAGGCACAGAGAAAGAAATGTGGTCTGGAACTGGAAGATGATCACAGAGCCCATCTTATCACAGCTAACCCTAGATCTCCAGAACTTCTCCCCATATCGGCGCTTCAGCTCACACTGCAATCAAAACATATTTTACACGCAAAGCTCAACTAATCCAAGGCTTCAGTTAAAGAGAGAGGCCATCCAGAACAACATGCAGGGCACAGCCAAGTCAGTAACAATGCTTGCTGGCCTTACAAAGTTCCTAATTCTTGTCATTTTACAGGCTGCTGACATGTACGTTAAAGTCATGCCAGCCCTACACAAACGTCTGTTTGCATCGGGCTCACTGATGATTTATAGATATGTAGTAATGGCTACTAGGAGAAGATAACTGTGAAAAGTGTTTTCCCCCATGCTATGCCTCTGGATATCCCTGTGTTCATTTAAAGGCTGCAGCTTTTGGGCGGGGACAAGGTTCAGGTTGAGTTGAGGGTTAACTAGGCTACAAGGTTATTGCATTTTCATAACACAGAACCGCAGTTACACAACATAACAGATGTAGTAAGTGCCTGGATTACACACAAAAAGCCCCAAGGTGCTTTCACCCCCTCACAACAGTCACCCATTGCCCTCAGAAACAGGCAAACACTGAACAATTACATCACGGCAGAAATAAAGCAATGTGATACAGTGTGAAATGGAGAGAGAACTTTTATGTAGGAGAAAAGATACTGTCAAGTCTGCTCAATATATCATCACGTTTATCATAAACTAGGCTATTGTAGCATGGGCTGGCAATCACAGTGCTACAGAGAGCCAAAGTCAACATCACATCCAGTGTAATTCTCAGCCTCCCATTCTCACATACTATTCTAACATTTATCAAAAGTTTCAAAACAACCTACACGGTTTGACCATAAATGAAAAGAGAGCTGTGGTTTTCAATGTGGAGGATTATTTACTGCACTGTCTGCTTCTACCAAGACTCTCCTCGTTTTTATTTATTTATCTTGTATTTAACCAGAGAGCCCTGCTGAAATCAAGAAGCTGTTGTTGTTTAGCTGCAACCAGCAGCTCTATAGCTCGCTCTAAAGTTCTGTGTGTGTGTGTGTGTGTGTGTGTGAGTGAATGCATGCACACAAGGATACATGCAAGTATGTGGTCACAAGCTATTGAAAATGTGTGCTTGTTTCAAGAGTGACCTGGCCAAGAAAACAACATTTGAATTGAAAAACGTAATCAAAGTCACAAAGAGTGAAGGAGCCAAGAAGAATTTGGAGCACTGCAGCTAAGCGCTCCATTAGGCAGTAATCCAATATTAAACAACAGGTTCACGGGCCAAACCCATGTAAATCTTGACTTAACAGAGCAAAGACAGTTTCTCATTGAATCTAGCACAGGAGCCTTTATGAACAGTGTTAACTTGCTTGGAGAGTATTTCAGTCAGATTTAAAGTATTCTGCAAGGAGATTCATTAAGTAGGAGCACAGTGCATGCAGCCTTTTTCACATATTTAAGTTCTCACCTTAGGGAAAGATAACAAAAACACGTTACTGTAAATATTCACATGCAACATGTGCTGCCATTAAGTGTGACAAAACACCATCATATATGAAGTATTCTGGTGCTCCAGAGATACTCTGGCTTACAAATTGTATTCTCTTGACGTAATGTGTTTGTTTGGTTCAGACCCCAGAGGAAAAAATATATGTATACATTCACATTACACTATCATTTTATTCGTTTTTTCCCTAGGGAAAAAGGGGGGCGGGGGAATCAGCATTTCCACTGAAATACATGATATCACAAAATCTGTCAAAATAATGGCAATGTTTTTTTTTTGTTTTTTTTTTACCATATCGTTCAGACTTCTAGGATGACACTGCTACATTGCACAATCAGATTTGGCCAGTGGCTTCACGCTGACTTCAGCTCCTACTAAAGTGTCCCCTGTAGCTGGGCCCCTGATAGACATGAAAAAGCAGGAGCTGATCACAGGAAGGCTGTGGCCCGGCCCAGGCGTGGTCACAGAGGGGTTATCTGAGGCACCGAGCTATCACTGAGGCCTCCCTGGCCTCCATCTCCACTCCATCACGGCTCTTCTTAACCATGGCCAGATGTGCGGCTGGCCTTTCTCCAGCTCGGCCTTAACCACTGACTGACTTACTGCCTTCAGAGCCAGAGACATTAAGCGAAAATGCACCCTAAAACATTTTTTTTAATTCCTGGAGGGATATGGGTCAACACAAACAAACTAACTCAAAGCTAGAGACTTGAGAATTAAGAAACAAACCTGGCAGATTGAGATTTGTCTCTGAATGACATCAAATATTTTGCCTGTTTTGTTTCCAACTTTATCATATTTTTGGTCACGAACATAAATCAACGGTGCAAGATCACAGTCAGACAACTTGGGAATTGTGCTTTAGGGTGGATTTCCTCTCACAAGAAGTGAGCAGTAATGCTCAGCAGTATCTTTAGTGGTCTGCCCACAGAGTCAGTGTAGATCAGGGGGGAGAACAGTTTCCCATACCCTTTTCCACAAGGCTCTTTCCCACTGCATCTTGATCATCCAGAAACCCAGGAACCTTCTCGCTTCACCTCTCACTTTCACTCACTGTCAGTCAGTGCAACGAACTGTTTCTAAACACTTGTTGGCCTGCTACCAGGTCAACATACCTTTGCTCACCAATGCACGCTTAAGTCATGCTGCTTGTAAATGACAGCACACTGAAAGTGAGTGGCGTGCTTTCAGCCACACCACCATGTTGGTACTAAACAAACTCACTTGATTTCATATTATTAGTTCACACAGGGATGCAGAAAGAGACATGCTGGGTGCTGCAGCTCGGTTCATCAAAGGTCACTGGTGTGTGTGTGTGTATATGGTGGGGTGGCGTGGGGGGGTGTTTGCTGGTAGACCTGTGGTAATGAGGGATGGATGACCCCCTGGGGGGTCAGATGAAGATCTAAGGTGACATTTGAACTGGCAGAGAGTGGGTGGGTGATAAATAGGCAGGTCACAGCCCCCATCTAGCTTGGGAAATACTAGGCCTATAAAAAGGACACACACGCAACCTTTAAGACAGACAAAACACAAAATATACAAACGTTGCACTGTTTCATGACTTGAGCACGTAGCTTGCACACAGACACACTTCCGCCTGTACCGTCAACGACACAATAGACTGGTGCTTGGAGGAGAAATGACCAATCAGCAGTAAGCAGCAGCACATGACATCTATGAGCTTTGCCCCTGCCTCTCTAGGCTCTGGCACTTTATAGTGCTGCTGCATACCAGCACACTGACCCACTTCTCACACACACACACACACACACACAGGCAGCCTCAGCCGTGCTCTTTTCACTACAGCACTCCCCAGAGGACTAAAGGATGGAAGTAGCGAAGGCGGAGGAAGAGAGAGCAAAGAGGAGAAACGGAGGCAGAGAGGGATAGAAAATGGTGATGAGAATGGAAGGAGCAGAAAGCAAGGAGCACGGGAGGGATGACGCAACACACTTGAGATCGAGAGAAAGCATGAACAGGAAAAGCGAGCACATGAAAGGCTGAATAAGATGGCAGGAGGAGGAGAGGAGGAGACAAAACGCAGGGGTGGACGGGGCAGGGGATGACTGGAGGGAGAAGAGTGAGTGTTTGGTGTCAGACCGGTGAACCGGGCTGAGGTTGCCTGAGAGGAGAGGCCAGTCAATAACAGTGAGTGGCTATTGATCACGGTGCAGTGGTGTGCTGCTGTGAGGGGCCCACCATGCCTAATGGAGCCTTTCCTTATGACTAAAGAGGAAAGAAGATCAGAAAGGGAAACACCTGTATGATGCAAGGTGGGAACGCAACATCGGCCAACGGACAAATTCTGGGCATTGTGCGGGTTTTTCCACTTGTATTTAAAGTAGCTAGGTTACACAGGGAAAGTGGAAAACCACTCGCTCCTGAGACCGGTTGATGAAAATGTCGTGAGCCTCGCTATGATGCTGTCATGAAAAAAAACAAGGAAGAGAATTATCTTTGATTTGAAACAGGCTCCAACTGCACTTTGAATGAATAGAATGAATTTATTCCTGTGGGTAGGAAAAAAAAAAAAATCAAATGGCATCCTTGTATAGGACCTGGCCATTACCGAGGTGCAGCCATTATACACGAGGCCCGATTTGTCCCGGCCTATTCACACATTAACACAAGAAATTTCTAAGGGAAATGTGATCCAGGAGAGAAGAGAGCTGTCAAGTAGAAGCAGCAGAGAGAGACAGGCTAGAGACTGTCTCATCCGCCGGGGCCTTTGTGTCTCATCTCGCCACCACTCAGATAATGAGGTGGCTCAATGAGCTGCGCGCAGACACACACGGAGGTGCGCGCACACACACTCACACACACAAGCGTACACACAGAGATGTTTTGTTCAGGCAGCACTGTGGCCAGCCAGGGGCCGTGGTGGGTCTTGTGACACCCATTAGGGAGAGGGTCAGCGTGGGGGAGAGCGAACAAAAGAGCTGGACACTGTGTCAGCTGGAGAGGATGCAGAGTGGGACGGTGTGTGTGAGAGAGTGTGTCTGATATTCACTGCTTTAACTGCAATGTGTCACACCACCGCTCCTTTTCAACAATTTAAAAAGAGCACAAATGACTGTACTCGCGAGCATGCACATACTCACTGTTTGGATAAATGGATAAAGAGGGTGAGCCTGACACGGGATGGGAGCCTGGCCCCCCGCCACTGAGTGGGTGACACATTCAACACCCCTAAACCCTGACCTAGGAGACACACAGCCAATCAGCACCCAGGTTCCCAGGACCTTTAGCGATGTGAGGAGTCATTCATTAGCCTAGCAAGAAAAACCTCAACTGCTGCACGGGCTTCCAACTTTTTCTTGTAAGCCATAATTTGTTTGTTTTTTCCAATTCATTTAACTCAATCTGGCTGGCAAAGTAATCAAAGCGGATGGGGGATCTGGAGGGATGCCACGATGGCCATGTCCCCACCAAACCAGGTAAATCTGAAAACGTGCTTTCTTTGTTTTAGCCTTCCATCCTACATTAAGCAGGAATTTTACACTCACAGAAAGGGGCCTTTTTGGAAATGCTCTCCAAGTGTTTGAACTTGAAAACGCTGATGTAGGACTGTCATGTGATCTAGGTTACAGTCTGGTATGAAGCATGTGCAGGCCATGGTCATAGGTCTACACATGCTCAACAGGACACTTTTAAGCATTTTGGGGTGTTTCATGTGGACGGTGGGCTTTTGGAAAAAAAAAAAAATCTAACAATGCTAGTGTGGTGTACACCAAAACAGCATTTTCAAATTTACCCAGTGTAATGTGGACATGGCGTAAGACCAACACACAGGAAAGGTTTGCTTCCTACTCTGTACGACTGCACATTCACAGCCAAAATGATCATCCCAATTGGCTTGATATTGTTATCATACCACAATAATATTAAATAACATTAAAAAGGCAATTCAGTCTCAGTGTGGGGAACAAAACAGGATCAAAATTCTGACTATTCGGGTGTACAGTCTAAATTTAATTAAATGTTTCTATGTTACAGATACGCTAATATCCTACAATTAATGTGGCAACAGAAATAATTAAATTATGCACACAGTCAACCCACTTTGTGTGAAAAGCACTGACCAGAAGTGTGAATATTTAATAAATGCAGTGTTGTCTTTCCAAATTATGTGACTTCTCCGGTAAGAAATCATTCCATGGCTCTTTTTAGGCCCAATATATTACCAGCTCTTTCCAATTAGGGGAAAATAAAGACCATATGTTTGTAATCATCCTGAGTAGCTTTGGTTTCCTGTGATCAGTTTTATTTAATCATTATTATTCCTGGTCCAATTCATCTCTGCCTCCTCCATTAGCGAAGGCTTCCTCATCAGCAGTGAACTGGCACATCTGAGGCAGTGGTTCTGAACCCTTTTCAGAGGCACATCATGTTTTTCAAAGCAAGCAACAGCCTAGTTTCTATCAGTCCTCTGTGGGCGCTGTGTTTTACGTTTACATACTCCAGGCGACGAGGGCTGGCTGGCCACAACGCCGCTTCATCCATCACCTCATCCCACCAGTGTCGCTCACAGCATCTTCGGCACTCCACCATCTGCCTTTTGTTTATGTCTGGACAAAAAACTCGAGGCACATCGGTGCAATACTCGCCGACAACCACTGCCCTGAGGTAAAGCATGAGTCGGGCACGGCACCATATGGCACCGGTGGGCATTTAACAGATTGCTCAAGAGGTTCCAGTCCCTGCTCAGCAACAGCTCCCACCCCTTGTGCCCGGCATGCGTAGCTCGCTCCCCGAGGTGCCCACGGAGTCCCAGGCAACTTTATGTCCTCATGGCAGGGGCGAGGCAACCCCTAGGGCAGGGTGGCAACAAAAGAAAAAAAGATGGGAGGACAGCGGTGAGAAAGGAGGAGCTGAGCTGCAGACAGGCAGATGCTCTTATTAGCGCAGTGGGGGCACATATGTCTTCATTTTTGTTAACATCCAGTCGTTTCACGTCCTGGGGAGGATTTAAAAGATATTTCGAAAGCCTATTGTCAAGTGATAACATGACAGATTGGATGTGAGCATTGATACTTGAATAATCTTTTGGCATCTCAGCTGCGATCTGCGAAATGGCAGAAATTTCTAGCTTATGACAAACACTGTCTATCATGACTGAGTACTGACTGATTTCACGATGCGATTTGATTCCAACTCCCAAGGTCCCAATTCAATTCGAATTTCATAAGGATACATCAGTTAAAATACCAGTTTTGCAACATACATACTGCTTTGCTAACCTATCATGTTTTTTTAAGATCATTTTTGGGCATTTTTGCTTTATTTGACAGACTAATAGTTCAGCAGAGAACACTGCAGGACAGGAGACGAGCTACAAATAACTTTCAGCAAAAAATTTCACAGATTCACTTAAAGCATAGATTAAAAGACCTTGGGATTTTGACATCTGATCATTCGAAAGAAAATCACGATTAATCACGAGAGTCTATATTTTTACCCAGCCCTGCTTCTCTGTGTAGTGTCAGCTGGGCTATGTGCATAAATTTGTTAATACTCAAGAGTCAGCGCTTCCCTCTTGGTGAGACTGAGTGCTGAGCCATATGACCGTGCTAGTGATCGCCAGTGAGCCTTGGCACCGCACCAAACGCTGCCCACTGTATCCAGTCAACTCCCCATAGACTATGGGATGAAGACACATGCATGAGAGAGGCAGAGAGGAGCGACAGCATGGAAGCAGTAGCGGGTACAGCCTTGGCATACACCATGGATGTGCAGCAGGCGGGGGAGGCAGGTCAGTGGGGGCTCTGGTGCCTCAGGCCTGACTATATATGGCCATTCTGTAGAGCACGGGGAATCTTTCCTGCATACCACGCACAATTTGAGGAATTGTGTCTTTTTTCCATGTTATCATTTCTCTCACTTTCTTTCTTTTTTTTTTTTTTAAATCTCTATCCTGAGTGAGGCACCTGAGATAGTTTACTGAGCCTCCTGGTTCGGCGCCAACTGATAATAAAGGAGGGAGAGATAGAGAGAATCTCCATGCGATGCAAGAGGGGGGTGCTGAGACGAATGCCTCGCTTAGCATTACGAATGACTTACGACCAACGGTGTGATATGCAAAAGTGGCAGACTAATGTAGCACGATGATAACAATGACAAGTTATTATTCAGATCAAACGTGAAGGCCACTGTGCTCTGGGCACTGACAAAGACCGACACCCTGCATGTGCTTGTTCACAACAGCATTCAAATGTTCTCTGATTGTATGATTTGGCGACATTTTAAACAAAGGTGAGGAACACATCTGTGCAGATGGACACCAGGAACTTGAACTGTGCACCTAAACCATAAGACTGCAGTGTTTTTCAAAGTGCTGTAACATATGTGAGTGTGTTCTGCTCTGTGTGTGAACCCACGCCTCTCTTTCCTTCAATCAATCAAGCTCAAACAAAATTAAGTGATTTAAAAAAGGGCCTTATAGCCATAACTTTATTTTCATTATGGACGCTATGGACATAAAGATATGCTGTGCTGTGCTTTCTGAGGTTGACTGTAATCTGGCACGTCTCCAGGGGCAACGGCTGCCCTCTTGGCTTGGCTCCCACGACCAGTGATCACCGCTGGAGAGCCAGCAGCACAGTACAGCCACAAAAACCTTGACACAGCATTTCAGAGCCTTAGAAAGCCGTGATGACCGACAGCTGAGGAACGGCCAATCTTTCACGAAATTGATGAAAAAGGCCTTGATGTCATGTTTCCGAAAAGGAAAGGTGCAGTAAATTTCCTGAGATCAAAAGCAGAGCTGAAAGGAGTGCAACATAAGCGGAGATATGCAAGAAGGTCCTGCTGGTATTTGATCCCAGACCAGCAGTGGTAGTTCTGCGTGGGATCCCAGAGGCAGGGGTCTTCACCATAACACCATCTCTGAGCTCTATTTTTTCTTTTCTTTTTTCTTTTTTTTTTTAAATAGATCTGTATTTTCTTTCTGAGCAGAGAGTAGTGAGCCAAAAGCTTTCTGTGTGAAAGTCAGCGACCCACTTCCAAAGCAAATATTCTCAGATTCAAAGAAGAATCTTCTTGAATGATGAAGACGCAGATTTATCTAGAAGCCACGGTCCAATTTGGGGTAACTGATGATGACAGGCTTACTGGTGAGGACATCAAAAGCAAAAAAACCCCAATGCTTGGCAAAGATAGAGATACTCTGAATACCAGCTTGCACTGAAAACTTCAGACCAGTCTTTCCAAGGTCAGGATCTTATGGTCTTATTCCAATGGCAAGAAAGGCCAAGGGACGTGTCTCAAAAGAGTCAAGAGTCACAACAAATCAAGGAGGAAAAAAACCCTTGGTTACATTGTCTTATTTAAAAAAGGGGCTAGCAAACTGTGACCAAGTGCCTGACAAAGCAGTGAAGGCTTCACAGGGAGAAGGAACTCCACCCCATTTTCAGCTGAGGGGGG
>OMLB01035374.1:28570-50340 GCA_900302555.1 Myripristis jacobus | reverse complement strand
GCGTTCACCCCACAGGGCAAACGCTCATTCATCTGGCACTAACATCGCAGTCAATGCACTGACCGACAGCTGATCGACAGGGCTACTACAGCAAGCTATAGCATCACGCTTTATCCTCAGCCATGACAGTGGTATCGTCTATTTTGCCTATCTTGTGCATGCAAACACAAGCAGGTCTTTGTGTGTCAACTGCCGGCTAATCTGACAGCCTTCCCTTGTACCAGCTCCACTCCCACAGTGGCACTCGAAAACAGAAGTAGCAACGGGCAGCGAGGGGAGCGAGAGATTAAAGGACAAAAAAAAAAAAAGAGAAGCAGTAATTCTCTGTCCCGTAGGCCCGGCTCAAAACCATCTGGTAGGACGATAGCATGCAAGCATCGCATTTTCCTACAGACCGTCGTCCACACCTCTAGTCAAAACGCCAGGTCCTGATCTCGGGTCTGGTGCAGACACACACGCACACAGATGGGGTCTCCTCGGTGAGTCTAGGCAGGGGAGATCCTGGGCGTTGAATGCACTGGGGGATCGAATGCAGGTCACTGGAGCACTGCAGGCTGTCAGAATTAAACACTCAGCTTAGCTAGCCGCTTAGTGTGCATCCAAATTGATGTTTCCCGGCTAGCCTGATGCTGCTAGCCTATTAACAGCCTGCACTGTGCTTGGCAAACTGCATGTCTGCTTCGCATGGAGGTTTATGGTTAGATATCATCTAATATTCTAGCAGAGGGCAACAAGATGGAGTGCAGCAGCATAAAAGGGTAGGGCCTCCACTGCCTACCTAGCTGCAACAACAACACAGGGAGGACCAAGAAGGACGGTGGACAAGGACGGATGGCTCTCCAAGGCCATATTCCTCCCACCGCACAGAGAAAGAGCCCATCTGACTTCTTCTAGTCTCTCTCCCTCCTTCGCAATGTCTTTCAACAGCCGCAATGTTAATTTTCGACAGGGAAATGTGACACCAAGAAACAGATGGCCCATAGAGTGGGATTCCCATCCGCTGAACTGGAAAACTCCTGATGTAGACAGGATATGAAATTAGATTGTGCACTAAAAAAAAAAAACGGTTCTTGTGCACGGAGAGGTAAAGCCAAGACGATTTGTCCGATGACAGACATGGTTTCTCCATCCTACCCTCCTTTTCAGCAAAGGATGTGATGAAAGGCAGGTGATGCATCGGCGCTGGAAGCTGACTGATTCATGCCTCACTCAGACAATGAGAACATCAGCCCCACACACACACAAAAAACAGACACTTCAGAATGACAGCAAAACAAACTATTGCACCATGCTATCTCAAGAAACTAGATCCCCCCTGGTCCCAGAGCAACCTCGATACATGGTGGTGCCCACAAAGACATGGCAGTCTTATTGTGAATGCTATTGTTCCTAGAGCTACACTAGACCTGATTAGGAGAAAAAAAAATTGGCTGTGCTCAGCCTCCAGACAGTGTAAAAACAGGACAGGCCATGCACTGCGCCTCCAACCAACCTTGTATACTTGTCCATAGGTGCCATTTCCAACCACTTCCACCAGTTCAAAAATCCCAGCTGGATCCTGAAAAGCAAAAGAAAGAGAGGCGGTTTAGTTTGCAGTGGCGTTGAAGCCCCAATGTTGGTGGATTTAGCTGAAAAACAGTGTCCACTTTGAGCCAGCTGTTGCGCCCTGATCTACCCTACATGCCAAATGCATCTCGAACAAAGGAAAACCAGACACTGGCAACACCTCGCTATGGCTCAGCGGTCATTTTCATTACTTCACTTCTTTACAACGGAGAAGCACAGGGAACAGCTTCAAACTTGCTCGTATTTTCTACATGAAGTGTTTTGTGTAACCGCGGAGGGAGATACGATATTTTCCAAACAACAACAACAAAAAAAAAGACAAGGCTCTGTCCGGCAGCACTCACCCGCAATGAAGCCAAGTCTATGTCTACCAGACTTTTAGCCGGAGAGTCGTTCGCCATCTTTCAAATAAAAAGCCTTTCTTTTCCTTCGTGTTTCCTGGCGATGTCGGTCGCTGTATCATTTGCGGAGGCTTCGGGGGGTGAAAAGAAAAGAGGCCCCGCCGCGTTTTCCTCTTTGTGGGATCCGCTCCTGAGCCGTAAATACTGGGATATCGCTACTCCATGTTGAGGTGGCAGCAGGCTCCGTGTTCTCTCTCTCTCCCTCTATCTCCCTCTCTCTCTCTCAGCTTGTGTGACCAAAGACAAGTCAGCCGCAATTAAAAATCACACTTCCGGTGCTCAATTTCAACATAAAAGCCCCCATCCTCGAACATGCTGACTGTACACACTGTCTGGAGCACAAGAGATGGTGAAAATAAAAAAACAATTTCAAGGAGGAATATATGGATAGGGTGAATTATTTGCCAAGTGGCCACATCTTATGTAAATAAATAGATAGATGAAGCTCTATAGGCAACATGCATGGACTGAGGGATTGTGATTTGAATCTGTAACATAAAACCTCCATGTTAGGCTTGGAAATATGATTCAAGTCGTCCATGCTGATTGTTTTTGAGAGTAAACAAATTTCCAGAGCGTATTTGGTGGCACTTTTTTTAAATAATGCGACCACCTTGTTAATCATGCCTTGTGGAATAACCCTAACCCTGTTTGATCAGTGCAAATTGCGTTGGATTAGAAACAGTATGCTTACACAAAAAAAAAAAAAAAAAATCATAGATGATTTCACGCCATGTTAAATGTAGTGATTTATTTAATATGATTTTCTGGCCCTGTATACCCACTGCCCAATTTTGGGGTTTATTTATTGAATGATTGATTGCAAAAAAGACATTAAGTTTTAATGTGAAGGCAAAATTGTCTAATATCCGGTCCTGCCCTGCCTGTGTGCATCTATTTTGACAATCTGCGATTAAGACCCGCACAAACACAGGAAGCCGGTCGGCTAATTCACAGAGAAAAGGGCTGGGCCTCCGCACATCAAGCATGGATACTGAGATGAGATCTGCGGGGCTCATTCCCCACCGACTCACCTTGGTACTTTTTTTTAAAAGTATGCCAGGCTGAATCTGAGCGGTTCAAACAAATAACAGCCCTGGCTGGGGTAAATGTGGACAGAGGTGAGGTGAGCGCAGCATCCTCCTGGACATGCGCATGTGAGGCATCACTGTCAATATTGGTAATCATGGGTGTGGCAAGTGAGCAGTCTCAGGAGGGAGCCTATGCCTGTCAGTGCGGTGGCTCCCAAAGTGGGGTGCAGGGACCAGCTGGGGACTCTGCTGGGATTCCAAGGGGCTCCCCCTGTAAGATGAATAATTTACTGTCCGTGTGACTTCATTACCTTTAGGTTCATTTTCTAAGGCCTGTAAAATAAAGACTATTATAATCAGAGGTTTCACCAATCAGGACTAGATCATTTGTTTCAGCCAAAATGTAATGTGGTCCTTCATGTGAACTGGAAAATTAGGAATGACCGATTTGTCCTTTGTATTTTTATAAGATACATGATCAGTAGGATTTTACAGGGTCTCCGTCTGTCCTGTGCACCCCTGAAATGACAAAATTCCTCTTTGCAGCATCATATCAAGCCGGGTCAGTGCCTGTACCCCTGAACTGCAGCTAAAGCCTCCCACAGCAGCAGCTAAACTTCATGTATGATGAACTGTTGGAGGCTTGTCAGCAGTTTGCCCAACTGTAGTGCCTGTAAACCCTGTCAAGTCATCACAAAGGGCTCCATGTGGGGCTGTGGTCCCAATACCCCCCGGCAACAATGCAGTAGAGGATAAATATAATTTACTTCTTTATTTGACCACATTTTAAGCTTTAAAATAAGCTGTATCAAGCTTGTGTACATAAAGTGTTTTTTTGACAATAAATCACCACTCCTGTGCACTTAGAATGCAGACAGCTTACTATTAATACAAAAATAATAAACAAATATCTGAATGTGGACAAAATTAACCCCTGCCAAGAAGAAATTACACGAGACAAGCCCTTCATTCACCTGCAGGATGTCAGTTATTTATTATGACTCCAAAATGACAAGTTCAAACACAGGTAATGTATGTTAAACAAACATCGACTCATTACAGACAAGACAGGGCAGGCTGAACCAGTCAGACAGGATGAGAGGGCGCTGCCCAGCAGTGTTGTGGACACACACACACACACACGCAGTCTTAACTTAGGCCACTTAATGCCACACTCAACACACTTGACACTTTGACCTAATAAGGACAGTAAAGCCACTTAAACACATTCTGCCGTGAGCCAAAGCCATTGAGGTGACACTGATCCTGGTCCACCCTCACCTGAGATGTCTGCTCTTGTCTTATGGCAGTTAAGTGAGTGACTCTCCCTTATTCCTGTGGTTAAAATGTCAGTTCAACAGTCATCAGCAGTGACCTATAATTCAGTTAGGTTAAATAAGGTTTGCACTTTGGGACACCAACTAATCCAATTTTAGGTGTTTGACTGCCACCCTGTGGATTTTTCATGTTATTGCAGCCTATGTGTCAGTGGAGGTCTCACTTAAAATTGTGACGTTGCCCCTTTATATCTGCATACTAGCTACATATGGGCTTTTGTGTGGTGTGAACCCACTGATTTGTTTGTATATACATGACTATCGGTTGTAAAATGAAATAATAATGATTTTAAACATTATAAAAAGTGCTCAACCAAGCAAGAGAAAAGGCTGAAGGGAAAATCTGGTTATTCAAAGGTGTTCAAGAGATGCTTGTGTGCAGTTTGCCGAGCACCTGCACTGGCATAAGTGTTTTGGTTTCTAAGATAAATAATATATTCTGTTTAATGAACAATGAAACAAATAAGAAATGGTTTACCATGCATTACTGAAACATTCTCAATCATCAGAGAGACCAAAAGAACATATAAATTCAAAGGATTGGATGCTTGAAAAACAATTAATTAACTCTTGTTTTGGATTCTAAAAAGTGACTTCAGTAAAATGTCAGTACTTAAATTTTATGGAAACAAAAATGTAAAAAGTGACATGCAGACTGACAACCTTCATCACTGAAATGAAACAACACACATACACACAGAAAAAATGCTTTTGTTTTAAATACAACTTTATTACTTGCTAGTGCTGTCCTTATGACTGCCTGTCCAAAGGCCAGCGGGACGATGCTGGGAGGCAGGTGTGTCTCACGGCCAAGACACCGTTTGTCTGACGAGTCAGCAGGTTAATGTTCCAGATTATAAACATGTTCTACAAACATGTTGGGTTACAAGCTATGTTAAGAACATTTACACAGTACATGTCTGATAATGAGGATAAAAATGTGACCCTTCAAGTTCAGGGATAAGTTCCTTCAGTGGACCTTCAGTGTTCACCATTCAAATAAACTGAGGAGTGAAAAGCAGCTGCTACTTTTTTGACCGTTTTAACAGAGGCAGGTCTTCTCCATCAACAGCTACAGAGTAGATCAGGGCTGCTCAAAGCTGGGGCTGTGGGGAAAACTGTCCCTCCTCAATGTCCTTTCAGATCCTCGCAAAAGTTTTATTTTAAAATCTGAGGATTGATTTTGTGTTCTCCAAAACATTAATCGGCCTCGCTTTTAGTCAAAAAGCTTGGCAACCCTGATGTCATGTCTTTACGTACCTTTAGCTTGATGGCGGGAAGTACAGAAAAGACGCGACGTATCAAAACTCATGGCCTTGTTCATAGCCTTTCCTCAACAGGACGGTACATTGGAACTAGAGATCCATACAGTGCAATATAGTAGCTACATAACAGGGTAACAGGTCTGTGTCCATTGCATTGCAGAGCACACCTCTCTGCTATACAAGGACATTCAGGAATAAACATACATGCGTAACAGTTTTTATTCCTAGTTGAACCTTGACTGTCTTGTAACAGCTTAGTCTATTGACCTAATTTCTCTTATTTCCAAAACTCTTTTAGCTGTTAGATGCTGAGTACCATATACAAAGAGCGGCATATCTTCAAATATTGACCTACTGCCCCTCCTCACTGTATTAAGTCATTATCAATTAAAATACTCAACCAAGGCCCCACCATGTAAAAACATCTTAAGAACACATTGTTAAATAGGAGTAAGCAGCATTTGTAGTGCTGCTAATATGGCAAAGGAAGCCACAACCAGTCAGTGACTCCAACACAGGAGACTAAGAGCAAAAGAGGTTACAGTGCACAACTACTGCATACCGGCCTTGTACGTCTGCCTGGTTGGAAATGTGTAAGGTTTACTGTCCTATGGCACACAATCAGCTACGATACACCTCCGCCTCAGTAAACAGAACACTGACTAAGATGAATGTTAGAGATCTGATATGAAAAACTGTCTTTTAGTCAGTGCTGTTTAGTTCAGTAGAAAGTCTGGGCTTGGGTAGCCGAAGAGGCGAAAGTCGCCTTGGTACCGCGCATACAGGCGCCTGATGTCCCGCTTGCTGATGCCTGAGAAGTAGTGCTCCACCTTGGTCCTGTTGTAGCGAGTGATGCCTGGAGGGATGGCGGGGTACGACACCAGCTCGTCGATGCCTGCTGCTTTGAGGATGTAGGAGGCGTCTTGCTCCAGAGTCTCGTGATGGCCCACCACGCTGTAGTGGATCTCACACGGCGCGCACAATTCGACGTAAGTCACCCAGTGGATGATGTGCTCGCCGAACTGCCGGTCCATGTGCCGGCGTCCTTCCACGTCGCCCAGGTAGCGGACAAAGTCCTCGAAGCGGAGGCCGGAGGCGGCGTGGTCGCTGTCTCGGTGGCTCTTGCGGTACTTACGAATGATGGCTGGAGCGATATCGTGCTTGTACCAAGGCTCGAAGCGCGGGTTCTTCACAAATTTGTCTTTGAATGCAGAGATGAGGCGCTCAAAGGGGTCTCTCACGATGAGGAATTTAAAGTATGAATTTAATCTGTTGAGGGATATAAGAAAGGTTTGTGAGTAGGGCTACAGAACTTGTGAATGGTAAAAAGAATTCTTCCTTCGCTGGAAGTGCTGGCGTACCTATCTTACTTTCTTCTTTGTCTACAGAAATAGAGAGTATCTACTTCAAGTTTCTACAGTTCCAGTTATAGCAACAGTATATTTTTATACATCCTTTATTCATCCACAAAGAGGGAAATTCACTTTTAACCCTCTTGATAGGATACAAGCTCAGCCAGGCTTCAGCACCATGGAGCTTTAAGGGATTTCATATCTTTTTCAAGGACACTCGGGCAGAGATGAGCAGCACACTCCAGGCCCCCTCAGTAACCTGTGGGCCATCCTGCCACCTCACCCAGACAAGGCTACATTTATCATAGTAACCCGAAACTGACCTTTCGGTGACTTCCTGCGGAGTGAATGATGAGAGGCGAGGCAAGCCGTTCTTCTCGTGGTCATGAACCAAGTTCTCTGGGATCTCCTCCACGGTGGGGAACGCTCCTAACACAGATGTTATCACAACAGTGGGACATCAGATTAAAACCCAGGTCATACATTTTTAAAAGAAAACATCATCAAATACATGCTCTTACTATGGCAGTGTTAGTGCCACGTCCTGCCTACTGAGCTATGGAACCAAAGAACCGAGTGTTTACTAAAATATTAGGCATGAAAAATGGCTCAGATTTATGAACTTTACAATGCAATGTGGACAAAATTAATACATAACCGAATTCATAATCATTCTTTGTCTCTGTGACTGCCTCCGTACAGCCCCCACTTACCGTTGAGCACAATGAGGACCTTTTTCCACTGTGTGTTGCCCACTTTGGGCGTCTGGCAGAACAAGATCTTGTGTTTGTCGCAGACGAAGATGCGGTCCAGGATGAACTTGGAGACGGAGACTTGAGTGAGATTCCTGAGGGTGTTGTTCTTACACACGGAGGAGAGCAACTCGATTCGCTTCTCCACCACGGACTGCCAGTCTGCCACCGAGGGAACTACCGAGGGCTGACACACACACACACACACACACAACCTTAATGTAGCACAGTGCCCGATTTTCAATAGAGCATATTTTCTCTCACGTTGACCCCATTCAATGTTTCATGGTTAAGCAGGTAATACAGTAAGATGTGTGATGAGCTGTTTGTATTACCACATCAGTCTCCTTTGGAGCTGGTTTCTCCGGGTTGGGCTGAAGCAGCTTGGTGCCGGGCTCGGTCCAGCTCTGTCCTCCAGCCCTCTCCCCATAATCTGAGTCAATCACACATCACAGTGGCATGATCACGCTTCCCTGGTCAGCATTTTTGGACAGCAGCTATCATGAGGATTTGGCAGACATCTTACCATCCGCAGCTCTGAAGTTGATGAATTTGCTGGCAAACATGAGGATGAGCAGCACCCAGCCGCAAGCCCCGAGGAGCAGCCAGTGGTGCCGCATAGTTTCTCACCCGACGGCCATTGAAACACTAAGCAGCTCCCACCTAGACACACACACACAGAGCTAACTGGAGCTACATGCAATGGCTATACACACACATACAGAGAGAGAGAGCATCTGCCCGACCTGGATGAGCTAACGACATTAGCCAAACTTAGCTATTCTGGCGTCATGACTGTGTAGCTACGGGTTTCTGCATTAGCTAACATTATAGCGACATAAAAACTAGTTTAATTAAGATTTCAATGAAGCTGTGCACGTTTAAAGCTAGCGGTTGGTAGCTAGCAAAAGCATAGTACGTTCCAGCTAAGCTCGTATTGAAATAACTTTGTTCCTACATAGCCGTGTAAAGTGTGTTTTAGTTTGTTTGATAAGGGTGGCAACTACTATCAAAGTGGTCAGCTGGTCAGTGTATTTGCATTACAGTTAATCGGTCCGTTAGCCATTTCCTATGATGTTATTAGCCTAGCTAGACCTAGCCACACCTGTCCCTGACGGTGCCGATGTAACCAACTTTAGCCAAGTTGAGCTAGCCTGCCTCACCGAGTTGAATTCAACGCGTCAGAGGCGGCAGAGCAGCGGAGAAGTCCTTTGTCTTACCTTTTTGTTTAAATCACAGCTCCCCTACAGCCGCACAACCTCTGGGCGACGTATCTGGTGATGCCATGGCTGCGGCTTGTAGCCTGCGTCCATTTACGTCCTCCTCAGCATCATGCTGCTAACGGGCTACAAAACAAACCGCCGGCGCCCCTAGCGGTGAAGGCGCTCCATTACATGCAGCTGTATATCAGCAATGTTAAGTGGTGCATCATTAAAACTGAGCAAGGTGCAGTTTAACACACCTTTCTTAGACCTATTTGAGTGAGGGGCCATGTGTCAAGTTATTATACTCATAAATCTGTAATAAACATTGTGTTTTGGTTAAACACCGATTTATTTTTTGTTGATTCAGAAAAATAATTGCTTAGAAGGGTCTAAAGGAAAATTCACACAATACAACATAACACAGACATTATTGGACACCACTTAGACTTTACAGTATGGGTTTGATAAATAACAATTTGTGTTGGAAATGTCAGAAAGACATTGGCACTGATACGCTGCATTTGGGAATGTCCAATTATTCAACCTTTCTGGAGGAAGATTTTGGAATATTTGTGCAATTGGCTGGGGAAAACAATTACCGCTATCTCCAAGATTATGTTCATAAAAGGACAGAACCCAAATACAAAACAAGTAGAGAATTCTCAGTAATCATGGCAGGTATCATAGTGGCTGATAGGACAATACTTAGAAATTGGAAAACAACCAAATCTCCAGAGCTAAAAGAATGGGCAAACATCGTGATAAACAGCTATATATGAGTTTATGCTTAACAAGGTAAATAACAAAAACAAAAACAAACGTCCAGATTGGGAAATCCTTTTGGACGTATATCACTTAAACTGTAGTATGACCAATGTCTCTGAATTGTATTCAACATTATCATACATCACACTGATACTCTTTCTAGTCATGTTATTGTTATTGACATGCCCATCATATTATTGATATTGCTTTATATCTTTTACATTTGTTACACGGATTTGGTGCAAATTTCAACACTTTTTGGCCACACCAAGGCCTTGAGGAAAGCCATAGAAAAATGAATGCTATGATTTGATGTAAACAACTTTTTGGCATTTGGAGATTTCTGTAAGAACTGCATTTTTATTGCGACTGTATGGCGGGTACTCTGTTCTGGAAATTGCTCATCCCCTTATTGTCAGTCTACCTAGAAAGCCATACATGCTCCGAATGCCCTCAGTCTCTAGATTGTGGTTGTGAAGCTACATGAAGTTGTGATTATCCTAGAGGTCACTATAGGTCATTTTAAACAGTGATGTCAAGTTTAAAAAAAAAAGTCTCCATACAATGAAATGCCTACTATGGGGGCTGACATCATCACACATTAATAAAATGTGGCTCATTGAATCCACAAGAGTCTCAGCTTTCCAGTCAAACCCAATTGATGCAACTCCCAGACTGTTTAGGCCCCTGTCTGCACAAATACACCATTTTACAACAGGCTAAAAGAATACATCTGTACTGCATGCAAAAACACCAGTTTGTGGCTTAAACTGCATAGGATTGGCATGAAGTGTGGATGTCTGCAAAGGGGGGACCCATGGGTAGCCATAGAGACCATTTCCATTCTGATATCTAGAGGTCAGAGGTCAAAGGGACCCGTTGGCGCCCTCTACAGCCTCTGAAAGGCAACAGGCCAGCCAGGCCTACTGGTGGGCCGTACGAACAGTAAGGAGTTCCCTCTCCGACCCCGTTTTACTTTCTGCCAAATTCCACTCCCCTTTGATTGTCTTATCTATTAAGTCTGAAGTCAAACACTTTGAAGGACACCTGTATGCGTTTGTTCAGTGATGCCTTGAGTTAAAAAACAATATGTAGGGAGGGATTTTAAGACATAACAATGCTAGATTTTTGCTCCTGATTATTTTTTTTACCTGTTGCCCATGGAGCCAAGAACTATACATCACACATCTTTTCTACATCCATTCATAACTTTGGCATGGTAAAATAAACGATTGAAGACATGGAAAATGTGTGCTATATTCTGTTGGATCATTGTTTTGATAAACATTTTAACTTTTCTGTGCTTCTGTAACTTAAACTGTATCAGATTTAACGACTTTTCAGTATGCCATACTTGGCGTATTATTGCAACCCATTTGTACTAGAAAACAAGTAGTGTGTGTAATGATGCCACACATCCCAGATTTCAGGACGATTCCTGCTCAACATTACAGATAGAAAAAAAATAAACAAATAAATCCCCTTGTCGTGAAACAGTGTCTGCTACCATGATGCAGACACCCACTGCAAGATAACTGGAAAATGACACTAAGCCTGTTACTTATAAACTATTCAATTAAGGACAATCACATTTTATTTGGAGATTTCATTCATGACAGGCTTTCTACGTATGCTGTTCAGCTCTCCAACAGCAAATAAACAATTTAAGAAGCATAACCAAATAAACTGTTAAGCTGGTTGCAAAAACTGAGAAATCAAGAGACGAGACAGGAGCTCTGTTTTCGACATTTATTCCATTCACAGGTAGACAAATTTAGTTCTCATCCACGTTGACTGTCTGGAGTCCTGTTGGGGAAAAGGGAGAGGTGACACTCAGTAAATTCTCTTTATTGCTTCAGTAAATAGCTGATTAGGTTTGAACTGTGTGCTGCGTATTCACCTTTGCATGTTGTGACAGGGACATACGTGACCAGAGTGTACAGTTTGTTAGGAGAGTCCTCATCCTCGTTACGCTTCCTGGACAGCCGTACACGAATCCTGTACGGCACGTTCCTGCACGGCAAACAGAAAATCAACATATATGAACTTACAGAAACAAAACGTGTTCAATGTTTTGTTTTTTTTGTTGCTCCAAATGTGACGGTGGGCGATAAATATGCAGCAGCTCCATCTCAAACATACCTCGCAGTTTTTAAAATGGAGATAACAGAAATATTGTAGTTCAAAAACGTGGATAAAAAAGCTGTTAAAATCCTATAATTTTATACTTTTAACTGTTCTAAGCATCCCGAAGAATTTTTTCAAGACTGTAATAATCTGTTTAAAAACCCGCTGCCAAACTGTATGTGCAACATGATGGCTGCAAATAAAGTTTAAAAAATGTCCTTGTTGCACATGTACAGCCTGACTAAGCAAAAAGTCAAGAATTTACTATTCTCCTGCAGTTACTTTTAACATTCAAATCACTCACAAGAGCACAGCAAGCAAAAAGCAACATGAATTTTGAGCCACATCTGCAGGAGAGGACGCCTTGGTCTGAAATCCCAGTAGCCTCTGAGGCACGAGCTCACAGGGAGCATGTCGTTTCGCTGCGTGTCTCCTCACCTCACGCCCTTGCTCCACACTGCCTTGTTGAGGCGGGTGTCGATGCGGACGTCGGGGGTTCCCATCTCTTTCATGGCAAACTTGCGGATCTCATTGATCGCGCGGGGAGCTCGCCTCTTGAAACCCCTGCAAGGAGCCGACAACAATTCACGCATTACAACTCGGAAAATTCAGTCCATACCCTCCTTGAGTTCACCAACCCGGAAGCACAAAATCATGGTTACGATACATTTCAGAAATGCATTATGCATCAAACATCAAACGTAAAAGGCTGCACTCTACGGACAAAATATCATGATTATCACAGATACTACAGGTGACACATGACTTAGACCAATCATAAATTCTCAATATTACTGCGATCACTGAAAATTTAACTTGAAAATGCATCGACAAAGGGAAACCACTTCCACTGATCACCAAAATGCTTCAACCCACAATAGATAATCAATCTTTACTTATATACAATATAGAGCAAATCACAGCTCTAGCAACAGAGGGCAACAAGCTATTTTTACACATCTTACACTCACTACTATGCAAATTTCAAACTTTCCACAATGATAATAACATAACATTTTCCCGGCCAGTGTTTACTAGTCGCTTTATTCTGACAAAAGAAACACACACACCTGCCTGTGCACACCAGTTTCTTATTAAGGCACCGCTACCTTTCATTGCATCTTATCAAGGCTGCACTGGGGTGTAGCTGAAGTGTTTAGAAACTCTATTTTAAGAAGAGAGGCGCGCTGCTTCACTCACACTCCGTGGATGCGCTTGTGGATGTTGATGGTGTACTCTCTGGTGACCACCTCGTTGATGGCTGAACGCCCCTTCTTCTTCTCTCCTTTCTTGGTCGGGGCCATCTAACCAACACAGGAAAAAAAAAACAAAACACACACAGGTCAGCAAGAGCAGGGCACAGAGGATGTCCAACACTTTGCAGAGCGGCTGAGAAAAGGGGCAACAAGCACCAAGCAGGCTGCGTCTTTTCAAAATAAGAGCAGCAGACACGGCACTGCGGTAACTAGTGACTCGGAGCTAAGCGGCTAACTGCTAGCTGACATAAACAGCAGGGAAACGCAAATATCAAGCCAAGGTGAGGCATTTATCAACTGTAAACACGAGTATTTAGACAATAAAAGGCTTTTTGACAGACAGGGAGCCATATCTGAAGAGTCTGCCGCCTCAGTTCATTGACGGTGAGCAAATCCCACCGCGGCGCTTTTTGTGGCCGTTACAAATGTTATCGCCTCAAAAACCTCATCCGAGAGTCAACTAAGCGCTAATGTTAACATTTAAGGACAAACTGCGGGATTAAACGGCGTTAAAAGCACAGGATGGGGTTAGATTGAGATTAAATGTTTGCCCTAAAGAGTTACTCACTCCGGCTCGTAGCTTAAGCGGAAGTTGGAAGGAAGAATTTGCTGCGGAGGATCGTGGGTAAAGGATCCCGGTCCGTTTTTATATAGTGTCCGTCAAAAACAAGCGGGTGCGATGGTTCCTATTGTGAAACGCTCAATATTGATTTTTTTTTTGCTCTGATTTGCTCACTTCTGCAATTCCTATGACACTTTAAACATGCATTAGAATGAGTTTGAAAACTAAATATGAGATATTTGTGAAATAAATTGAATGGACCCTTTCCACATTCCACTGCAAATGTGAGTTTTTTTCCCCAGTGAAATTTGCGAGTAATGTTCTGAAAAAGTCATCACTATTCATAAATCACAAAATTGATAACTGGCTGTGTAAAGCAAACGTGGGAGCGTTTCACTCTGCCCCAATTTCAAGTCATCAAACCACAACAGTGGTGCTGCTTTTAGGAAAATTATTGTGGACGACTTTATTACAATGATGGGATGCTGGTGTGAAGAAAGTTTCATATCATAGTGGAATAAATGGAAACCTGCGGCTGGAGAAAAGGGAGAAAAACTGATATCGGTGTTTTAAAACAGGGAAAATATTAACAGAAATGTGAGGTATTTATGTTTTGCAGATATTACACTAAACATGCAAAACCACTGGGCTGGTCCTTTAAAGGTGCACAGTGCAAAAGTGCAAATCCATACCATGAAAATAATTCCCAGAGTCTATTGCACGGACTTATTTTCCAAGTTCAAACAAACATCTTGCATTTTTCCCCATCTTTGCAAGACTCCCTTAACTTACCAAGTTCATTTTCTCCACAGGATTCTTCCCCCGTAATGCAAGACACATATCATGGACTATAGCCTTTAAGTTTTCTAAGTTGTGGAGAATCATGGCAATGCAATATGCAAAATGTGGATATAGATATTTTATCGTTATATTTTTTATTACTCATAGGGTATGCATAGTTTTTTTTGTGTTATTCTTTGTATGGACCCACTTTCCTTATGTTGTTACTTGTGTTTAATAATTTGAGAGCTATATTTTGTGTTGCCTATTGTTGTCCTGTGCAACAATTTCCCAGTTTGGGATCAATAAGTACATCTATCTGTCTATCTAAATATATAAATGTTACATGTTACCTGTGTAGTTGTTGGTATAATAATGATAATCCAGGACAAATCAGCATATTATCAAAATATTTCAGGTCTCCACAGCTGTCCTTATTTGGTTTCGTAACAAATTTAGAAATGTCATTTTACATTTATTTCAAAGTAAAAAAAACAAAATAAAAAAATATGGCGCAGCACCAGAGTTCTTCTTTACTCTAATCAATTCACCTTCTTAAGACAAAAGAAACATTTACATAGCAGGCAAGTGTTCTCCGACATCATGGGTTCACGTGATGCTGAAGGCGTCAGAGCCCGGTTTCTGAATGTCTGTAATGTCACTTCAAGTCACAGTTGCGAGGACAGCAGTCGGTGGCCCGCTGTCTCCGGCGCTCTGACATTATTACCTCCTCCCACCCTAATTCTGTGCATTAGGCTTTTTTTTTTTTTTTTTTTTTTTTTTTAAATAGAGTACTGCAGTAAGTCTGTCCCGTCAGTCTGTGGTCCAGCACACTCGGCATGCAAAACCTGCTTTAATGAAGTATCACTTGCTTTGGTTTGACCGTGTCCCAGAGGTTCAGGTTCCTCCACCACAGAGCTAAAACTGTTTCAGTCATGTTGTCTAAAGCAGTCTTTCCTACGTGGACGTTTCTTTTGGAACAGTTTCAGTTCTTTCTTTTTTTTTTGTTTGTTTGTTTTTGTTTTTTGTTGGTTTTGTTTTTTTGGAGGGAGGGTGTGGGCTGGTGAATGTAAAGGACGGGGCATTCATTTTCCACATGGCAGTGTTGGAGCTGGGGTACTCTGCAGTCTTTAGTGTGCTGTGCAGTCATTGCAGTTCATTTCAGGGGCGAGACATTGCCAAACCATTCAAAACAAATCCATCAAGCAAAGAGCAGTTCGCAAGAAATGTTTCCACAGACTTAACAGTTGTAACAAATTACATTCAAGGAGGGAATAGTTTGGCAGTGCTTGTTCTCACGGGAAACATTCATTCAAGTCCCTGCAGGATTTCAGTGCTGCTGGTCAGTAACTTCAGTGTAAACAAAGGCTGTAGATTTGGTGTCGATATTTTCTTTTTTTTTTTTGGATATGGTGTAAACACAATAAGAAATAAAGACATCAAGTGTCACATTATTTGAAGGCTCAACAGTACTTTCATACAAAGCAAAGACCCATTACAAAAAATCAACATCTAACCATTTTAATGCACAGTTTTAGTAACCAATGCACAACATAAGAAAACAAAACATAGAGACAATTTAACTTTGTTAAGTAGGGGGGAGTGACAACTTAAAAGCAGCTCTAAAATACTTGATTGAACAAAAACATGAGTCATTGCAGAACGTGTTTTATGTCTCTCCTGTACATGTTTCATTTAGTTCAAAGTACAAGGGTCTACACACCTCCATAGGCTAGCGTGTCCAGTAGTCTATGGCACAGCACTTGCTGATCAATCATCCAAAAATGTTAAGCATGACTGACAAAGAATCATTTTTGCTCTCCTCTCTCTTTTTTTTTATTCCCTCCGATGATTTAAAAAAAAAAAAAAAAAAAGGCTATGTAAGGAAAAGGGACAGAGTCGGGGGATTAAAAGGAGTAAAGGCTTAGCTTTCACTTTCATGCGTTTTGCTCACTAAGCCCATTCTTTTCAAGACACGCACACCTCAGGCTGAGCTGTGCTGGGCTTACTACTGCCAGGTGCAGCGACTTCAGCTGACCCAGACACACCGTCAGGCCTCTCCTGGCCCGCCACCGTCCTTCTGAAGAGACGCATGCTCATCTGCAGCAGCTCATTGTCCACCACAGGGGTGGTGGGGTACATCTGCTTCGTCAGGCCCTGGAGAGCAGCAGAATCAATCAATCCATCAATTTCGTTTAACAGGTCAGTATACACAAATCAACTGCCTGAGAAGGTGTGTAATCTGGTGAAAAGACAACTCAGTGTGGCATGCAGCAATATATTTACATTTTCCGACAACTCTGAATTCACTGAGGTCTGTTATTTAAAGAATATCATGACATCCACCTTCTCGTTCTTGAGAAGCTGCCGGCGAATGGCGAAGTCTCTGCGGGCGCACAGGGCCTTGCAGCAGGGCCCCAAGTTGCTCAGCAGACCCGCTCTCTCCACTCGCCTGTTCAGGGCCGCCATGTTCAGGGCTCCCAGGTCATGTTCAAACAGCTTCTCAGCATCTGGCGGGACAGAGTGAACAGGATGACAACTGTGACGGAGCACTTGTGACTGGCTTACAGTGATGCAAAATGGCAGGAGCGGGGACTGCATGATCAAGGCTAAAATAATAATCCCCTTATTTTGCTAATCATGTGATTGCAATTATTGATAACTATTCTTAGTCTCATTTTAAACAACATATTCATGCTACTGCACTTGAACGAATGACTGAATTTAATCAGTCTTCTTTAACTGTCGCCAAAATGCCACTGTTCCATGATTATCAACGGTGGAAACACTAGAAATAATTTTTTTCAGTCCAAAGCAGAATCTCATTTCTCTGACATTTAGACTTAGACAAGCACTAGATGTGGTGATGTGACAATATAACCTTTTAATTAATATTTCACTTGTGCAAACCACAGTTGTAAAACTAACATTCTTTCCAATGAGAAGTAACTAAATGGAAAGTAACTATGTAACTCACTACAAATCGTATTGAAAAGAAACTAAAATTAACTAAAATTTAATTTTGACTCTCACCTTTGGGGTCGTCCAGCTCAGCCTTGCACACCTCTCTGACCTGCTCCAGCAGCTCAGGCCCGGCCAGTCGCTTGGAGACGCCTGCCCTGAGGAGTACGGCCCCTGGGGTGAACCGGAGCAAAGCTGCCCCCGCCGCCCGGGCCTCCTGCTTCTGTTTGGGCATCAGACTGGACCAATCCACATCAATCACATCCAGAGGACCTGCCAACAGATGATTAAAGAACAACTTTAGGGTGTCCTACCAAATGACAAAGTTGTTGCCTTTGAATATGGTGTTTACAGTGTTTGGAATAAAACTTGAATCCAAAAGTAATCATAACAGAGGACATGGAAAAATAGGCTTATCTCTCAAGATGTGACTTTTGATTTATTTAATTCAATTTATGGCATTATATACACACAGGAAACACTAGAAATATACTTAATAATGTCTATTTCCCACTGTTCATCTATTTTTAACTTTCAATTTGAATTTACTTGTTTCCATTAGATAACACGTGACATTCTCAAAGGAAAAGTATTTATATTTACCTGTGATTTTCTCATCATCCTGCTGATCCTCTTTCTTCTGGCTATCAGCCAGGATCTCATCCAACTCATCATCACTGATTGGTTCGTACTCCTCTCCACCAGATGCCACTGACCGGCCTTCATCATCCTTCCCATCATCCTCTCCTGTGAGCAGACATTACACATACTATTGTGAGAAAGAAAATGGAGAAACATATTTCTGCTTCTAAAAAAAATCAAATTTCAGCTTTTCTTCAAACAGAGCACGGCCAGCTGCTGTAAAACATTTGTTTTCATGACATGCTGTAGAATTTCTCATCTCTTCTGTGTTTTTTGTCGCTCAGCGAAACACTCCGTTTCATTTTTTATCTTTTAATAAATACAGAATCAAAGCAATGTTTCCATCTTCTTACCATCCATGCTGTCTGCCTTCTCCAGCTCCCGTTGTTCTCCCATGAGGTGGTGACTGTTGCTTGGTTTTTCAGGCTCCAGGACAAAGGCTTCTCTCGGCAACAGGGGCTCGTAGTCACCCCGGTCCTGCCTCAGCATCATGTCCCCTCGCAGATCTCCCCTCAGGTCCCCGCGGCCCAGACCCCTGGGGTCCCCGTGGGGTGGCAGGTCCATCATCATCATCCTCTCCCTGTCTCGATCGCCGCCTCTTTCACCCCTGCTGTCTCTTTCCCTCTCTCGTTCCCTCTCCCGTTCTCGTTCGTGCTGCTGGATGAGGCCCTCAGGGAGCAAGCGCTCCCTGTCCCTCATATCACGCTCCCTCAGGAGAGGTTCCCTGCCGGGGCGCATAAGCAGAGGCTCGCGTCCCCGGCCGGCCCAGTCCCTGGGCTCAGGCTCCCAGTCTCTCTGCTGCTGTGGGGGCTGTTGGAGGAGCAGAGGCTGCTGCTGCTGCTGAGGCCGAAGGTCTTTCCTGTCCCGCTCCCGCTCAAACTGCTCACGCTCTCTCTCCCGCTCTCGACTGTCGTAGGAGCCAGCACGGGACCGGGACCTGGCCTGCCGCTCAGAGTCAGGGGAGCTGCGTCTGGAGCTGTGGCTGCGTGAGTCCTGTCGGTCTGCAGGAGAAAAAGAGGCGGGAATGCCAGTTTAGTCCCACAAGTTACACTGGGTATTTGTGTTGTTGCAGTCCTAATGAAGTGTTACGATGTGATCATCACAGTATTACAACAGACTTTTTCACTGGAACTCCATTTTTGCACATGCATTATCAGTGCATAAACAGAATTAATTAAATGCATTCATCTAAAATTGAATGATATAGCAGTGACAAATTCTCTCATTTAACAACCAACAGTAGTCTGTTTATTGCTCGTGTGATCTTGGCGTTAAAAGTCTACAAAGTGTGACAAGCGTTTCTTGATGCACCAGTCCCAAATTATTGCTCCACTGGTTGGGAAGTGATGGGTGTATCTGAAGTAGAACCTGATTTTCCACAATGTGGGATTTTTAATGCAGTGCCATGGTGTGTGTGTGTGTGTGAGTGTAAATGTGTGTGTACCTGACGAGGTACTGCGGCTGGGCTCTCCTCTCCTCAACTGGTCGATGCGAGACTTCCTCTCTGCTCCCGGAGGCTCAGTCACCACAGGCCTGTCTCTCTCGCGCTCCCGTTCTCTTTCCCTCTCTCTCTCCCTCTCTCGTTCTCTCTCTCTCTCACGCTCTCTGTCACGGGAGTTGGCGCCCTGCAGCCTGCCCCGGCGGGACCGCGGCCCCTGGGGATCTTCCCGGTGCGCTGACTCGTTGGAGGGAGATCGCAGACGTCTGGATGAGGCACGGCTCTGGTTGCTTCCCAGGCTGCTGCTGCGTGTTTGCTCCGGGGGAGGCTTGCGGAGCAGGGGCTGAGACATGAGGGGCTGTGGGGCCAAAGTCTGCATCAGCATAGGAGGCTCCTGGGAGAGCAGAGGGGCGATGGGTGGGGGGTTGCCCCTATCCCTGTCCCTGGCCCCCCTGGGACCACCTCCTCTCCTAAGGGGCTCAACTGGAGTCCTCTCTGTAGGTGCTGGCAGTGCTGTCGTCTCTACCCCTCGTTCCAAAACTTCCTCATCTGACCAGTCGCTGAAGTTGGGGTCCATTTTGGGCAGCGGTGAGGGCTCTGCGTTGCCTCCAGTAGCACGGTGGTCAGGCCTCATCGAGGGCGGAGGTGTCCTGGGTCCTCGCTTCCTCTTACTAAGAGGCTGATGCGCAGATGAATCCTCCTCAGACATGTCCGATTCTCCTCCCCGTGAGCGCTTCCTCTTTCGGTCCAGCAGCTTTTTCTTGTTTCCTTTCCGGGGGGAGTGTAGAGGTGGTGGCCCATCTGTGGAGCCACCCGATGGGGGCTCTGGGTTGAAACGGTCCCCTGCTACAGCCAGGCTGCTGCTGCCACCGCTCTCCTCCTCCTTGCGTCCCTTCTTCAGGCCCTTCCTCTGGGACTTGGTCTTCTTCTTGCCCTCCTCGTGCGACTGGGACGTGGCACTGTCTCGGTCTTCGCTGCCAGCAGTCAGCACTGGAGGAGGAGGAGGGGGACTGGACTCTCGCTGGTCTCTGGTTCGGCTGCGGGAGTCAGATGGGGCAGCCTCTGAGAAGTGCTCCCCTCGTCGGTCACCTGCTCGAACTCGCTCCCCGCGGGGCTCCAGGTCCTCGTGGCGGCTGCGTCCCTCCCTCTTGTCTCCTCCTCCTCGGCGCTCTTCGTCTTTCCAGCGGCTGGGCTTGTCATCTGCTGGAGCAACTCTGGGTGGAGAGCGCAGCAGGGGCTCCTGTGGTCGGACCACCTGGCTCAGCAGGCGATGCTTTTCTCCACCTGTGCATGCACAGAGACACACACACACACACACACACGAATCTGTAATTCTGCTAATATTGCATATGGTCTACAACATTTTCCTTGCTTTCACTTGTGGCTGTTCTGAGTAAACAACTGATGTGAATTTGCCTTAATTCAAGAGAAAGCAAATTATCAAGCCATGGCACCCTTTTATTAACACTTGAGATCCACGTGTTGAGAGCAAGACTTATATATTTAGGATTGTTTAGGAACCAAAGATGAGGATATGTGCACCAGACAGATATCAGATGTTATACCAAAGAGAAATAAGACTTTACATAACATGCTGTCCCTTTTAAGAAGGGTGTGTTTGTATTATAGGAGAGGTGTAATTCCCATTAAATAGGAGTGTGTCCGTTTAAAAAGATTTTCCCTACTGTCAAGTGGAGGCGGACACACTGGGCTGGGGAGGAGGGGCTGAGGGTGGAGCTTGGCCTGCCCTCGGCCAATCGGGCGCTCACTTTTCTCTTCTGCACTGTTGTAGCCATCGCTGTCGCCTGGGCTGATGTCACGAGCCGCCCGCTTGGGTGAGGGTCGTGGGCTCGGGCTGTTCTCCACCCTGTGCCTCTTACGACTGGAGGGAGAGGACGAGAGAAAAGAGAAGGTCTTAACCGTGTGTGTTTACTGGAACATCCTCCCCGCACATGCAAACATGACTCCAATTCCTGCAAATTTTGTGGTGATCGATACATGCCTCGTCTTGCGATCGTCGTGGGCATCTCGAACAGGCCGATCGTCTCGGGTGTCCTCTCTCCTCTCCCGTCTCTCCTCTCTTTCTTTCTCTCGCTCCTCCCATTCCCGCTGCCTCTCTCGCTCACGCTGCTCCCGTTCCCTCTCCCTCTCCCGTTCTCGCTCCTTCCTCTCCCTCTCTCGCTCCTCTCTCTCCCTCTCCCGCTCCTCACGCTCGCG
Organism: Myripristis jacobus; assembly: GCA_900302555.1. NCBI lineage: Eukaryota > Metazoa > Chordata > Actinopteri > Holocentriformes > Holocentridae > Myripristis > Myripristis jacobus. The sequence continues at coordinate 28,683 of OMLB01035374.1, read as the reverse complement.
TTCCCGCTCTCTCTCCCTCTCCCGCTCGCGTTCCCTCTCTCTCTCCCTGTCTCTCTCTCTCTCTTTCTCTCTTTTACACCCTACAACAAAATTTGGTCTTGTTGTGGGTTTGT
>OMLB01035374.1:0-10450 GCA_900302555.1 Myripristis jacobus | reverse complement strand
TGATTGATTAGTGGACTGTTAAAACTCCAGATGTTATTGCGTTTCAGTCAGCAAAATGGCAAACATCTTTCTTTTTCTTTAAAAGGTCCACTGCCCTCAGTCTCTTTTGATTGAGACAGTAAAGTAAGATGAGTTGGAAAAGGGGAGATGCACAGCAGAGGATTTCAGCAAGATTCAACAGTCCTCTTTGCATATACAGTATGTGAGGTTGAAGCTCTTATGCCAAAGACAGATTTGGCATATTATAATATCAACTAAATTACTTACATGTTCTTGTTGCTGAAGCTCCATAATCATATGTATTCCCGGAGAATGTTTTGATCCTCTCAGCTGCTTCTTTTACCAGCTCATTCTGTTGAAAAGGTACAGAAATCCTTATTTAAAAAAAAGAAAACTCAACAAAACCTAAAAGTAAGGTAGCAAAATCGTGGCTTTGACCAATGAAAGTCCATACAAAGTTTTGCTCAAATCTTTTTTGTGTAATACGCACCAGTTCATCATGACTTGGTGGTTTCTCCAGAGTGTGGCCGTAAGGAAAGAGCAGCAACTGAGAGTAGGAGTGGATGGTGTAATATATCTGTACGGAGCCGTTGTGGCTGCGTAGGAAGTCGGTCACTGCCTGGGTCTCTGGCTCCGAATGAGGGGATGAGCCGCAGTAGATCTGTGAACATGTATTATTCAAGGCCCCCTCCGCTGCACAGGCCAGAGTACAGTGGTCAGATTTGTAGTAAAAACATGCTGCAGTTTCAAAATTCAGTTTCACAGAAAAAAGATGATTCATTTAAGTCTGACATTAATCTCAGTGTCAGTGGTACTCAGTGGCACCCCTTAAATCCTTCTAAATCCAGTTGTTATCACTGGATTGAATAACACTGTGGAAGGAGGTGGGCATTAGTGTTAACAGAGGACGCACTGCACCAGTTGGCATCAAAGTTCCTGTTGAGGTCGACTCCAACACACAGCCTGTCCTCGCTGTACGAGCGATTCTTCCTCCACATCCGGTTCCAGGGTAAACGCTGAGAAGTGGAAATCACTGTTTAATATTTTAATCAGAAAAATAAACATGGAGCATTGTGTAACAGTGAAAAAATAAACCTTACAGCAACTCCGAAGCCGTTTCATTTACACAGTGTATCGTGTATTTGAATTAAAAAGTCTTTTTTACTTCACTTTGATGGTGCTAGGCTAACGACTCCCATAGACTTGAAGTCGTTATGCTAAGCTAACATTAAATGCTACACATAGGAACCTAACCACTGGACGTACAGAGGTGAAAATGGTATTGAACATCTTGTCTCAGTCCGAGTAAGTCGGAAAACTGGTAAACAGAGTATTCCTTTGAGTCGATGTCGCTCCCATACTCTTCTGGAACTTGTGGATAATCTCTTCCTTACCATGGGAAGCCACGTGAATTTGTATCCATCAGGGTTCATAACAGGGAGGACGTAGACATCCATGTTGTCCAGTATATCAGTAATGTTTCCATCTTGCTTGTAATTCATCAAGGACTGCAAAGAAAAACACCACGATCAAAATAATGAACTTCACGACAAAAACACCACGTTGGCGGCCGTCTCGAGTCAGAAAGTGGATTTGATGTGTGCGGTACTGACATGGTGCACAAACCAAATGCAGAAGGCCGGGGAGATCCATTCCCTGGCGTGGATGCCACAATCGATCCATATTGCTTTCTTATCAGCTTTCTTCTCTCCAGTCAGCTGGAGAAAGAGATTTCAAAGATATTCGCTAAGGGATAGTTGTTGATATATTTATAATTAGCCAACATAATGATATCGTGTCACATGATAACTAGACAGCAGTGGTACCTTCAAGACATAAAGTGGCCTTTGTTCAAAAGACTTGCCAATTAAGATGGTTTCAACTCTGTCAGGGTACGTCTGGGCAGTCAGGTTGATCCACTCATAGATCTACATTGGACACAATATTAAGTTTCCTTTAGCATATTGCCCTGGGAAACACTAGAACAAAAGTAAATTCATTCATTCAACCTTGTTCCCAGCCGCTGGAGCCTATCCAGTCACTCACTGGGCAGAAGTGGAAAAACTGCTATTGTACAGAGAAAGGAGGAATGTCTTTTTTTGTTTTTTGGACACAAAATTTGCATCCATTTACACTGGGCCATGCCTTTTCCAACATTTTTGTGTGCCTCCTCTCACTCTGGCAAAGTCTTGTCAAAGCATGTATACAACAAAATGACATTTGTGGTGTTAATTAGTGTTGGATTCTCAGAGGTAATTATTTGGAATTGACAAATGTTGACTGATAGCCATTTGCACAAACTCATAGAGTTGATGTGTCTCTTGGGGCGAATGTCCAAAACTGTCTACAAGTTATAAATTAACCCCAAAGGATGTGCACTGATAGAAACACTGGCACACATTCTCTGAATTAAAATAGCATCAGCAATTTTGCTGTTTAAAAAGAAAAATTGCAAATGTCTTAACGCACCAGACATGTGCGTCCATTCTGCGGTGTTAGTGGGAGCTAACAGTACGAGACAAAGCTTCACACAAAGCCTTCTAGACGGTATCTCAAGAACAAAGATGTTTAAAGTGTTTAAACTGGAAACCGTGTAGTGTTTTAAGAGTTACTTTTCTTCATACAACAAGATTAAATGAAATTAGGAAATGTTCTTGGTCCTAGATTGGAATAAAAAACAAAAAGGCTCTCGTGGGAGACTGATCTTTGATCTTTGCAGAGTCCTGACGAGTGATAATAATCCACGTGATAATAATCCACGTAACTGCCGTTTGTGATCATGTGTGTAAAGCGTACCTCTTCCAGAGGGTGATACCTCTCGTAGAAACTTGAGATGTTAACTCCAGTGGCGGAGGATTTCTGTGCCTCAATTAACTGCTTGGTGTGGTTGAACTCATCCCTGAAACAAGACCATAATTCTGGCTATTAACTAAGCTTTAAATGAGTATTTCACAGCAATAAATACATGCAACACTCAGAAATGACTGATCATGTATGTACTGGTGTGCTCTGCTGCTCTGCAGATCCTCATCTTCTTCAGATGTGTTACCAAAGAAAACCCGCAGGATGTCATCCTTCACTTGATAAAACTGAGGCGAACCAGGCAGCAATGACGCCAGCTGGGAGAACACAGACAAAACACAACTGAGGAGACACTTTGAAAATGATGAGGTTCACATCACACAGCCCTGAGTGGGATAGGAGGAGAAAGGGACCGAGGTGAAGAGCTTTACCTCATTTTGTTCCTCAAGACGAGCTTTGTCCCTCAAGATGTCCAGCTGCTCTCGTGTGGAGAGGGTGGCTCGGAGCACTGGATCGCTGAGAGGCACAGAAGTAAAACAAAGCATCAGCTGAAACTTCTTGATGCGGTCAGCCGATCACGCCAGCTGTGAGACAGTCAAGTGTCTCCACACGATTGATTCAAGCCTTGATTCCTGCAGGATACGTGGCAGTGTAACTTACTGCGTCGATGCACACTCTCCTGCCCGGGGGAGACGGTACAAGATCGTCAAAAAAGCCCAAACTAGAAGGATCTTCATGTTTGTGGTGGAGGATTTAGGGAAACATTGTCACAAGATAGTTATATCGATTTGATTATTGGTGTTTGTTTAGAAGTGCACTTTGTTCACAGAGCTCAGTGGTGGAAGTGCCGAGGTCACTGTTAAAAGCAGAATAGCTTTAAATTTCTGAATGAATTACACACGGACCTCCTATCGCCTGTTACTGCAGCTTCCTCCAAAATCTTCACCGTAGACCCAAGAGGATTTTGTGGCAACACATTAAGAACCTCTTTCTTGCAGTGGGAGCATGTTCACTACTGCAATTAATCATTGATTGTGAAAAAACAAAATAAAAACACCGCAGCATGTCGTAAGTTTGCAAAAGACCACACCAACCAAACTCTCCTGAGAAGAACACACTCGGTCAGCAACCAGACTTTGCGTGCCGGCAGGACACACACCTCTACAACACACACCTCCCACTCTCATCACCTTAATCAAAGCAGCTGACTCCAATTAGCTTTTGGAGAAGTCAATAGCATTCACATTCACCTACTTTTGCCTTTTTTGGGCTCATTTTCCTCAATAAATAAATGGATGATGGATGAGTTTCATGTTTTTGTGTCATTTGTTTAATTTGGCTGTGTCGATATCTAGTTTTAGCTTTGTGTGTGAAAATCTGACCACATTTTAGGTCGTATTTATGCAGAAATAGGGAAATAGAGGGTTCACAGACTTTCAGGCACCACTGTAGTGAAAAGTATGAATTCCTATCAGAGTGCACCTTTAAACTGGCACAGGATCCTAGGATCAATAGTGGAGGACAAAGGTTGGGAGCTGTTAGGAGCCACCCAGGGACGAGGGGAATGGGACGGTGAATTCTTTATTTATTTTTTGGTAGGGGCCATTGAGTTTGGGGGGTGGGGAAAAAGGTGTCCGCACAGAGGCTGAACATATTTAGAGGGGCAGTGAACGCAGAGCCGAGGTACTTGAATTTGGTGCTAGTCAAAATGAAGACGTCCATCCTTCTCGTGGCCTTGCTGCAGGCCCTGGGCTGCTCAGGTGAGTGGCTCTCTGTTACACCAGCACATACAGGAGGTGACCGCCGCTGACTAACCCTGTCCTCACCCGGGACGTTTGGCCCTGCAGGCTTACCGGCGTACAACGCTGAGATGGCAGCCATCGAAGACAGGAGCCTGGGGGCGTCTTTGGCACAGGTCAACACCGTGTACGCTGTCAACCACCTCTACCGGGTGACTCGAGCCTCTCTGAAACGGGTGAGGTTATACACAGGATATGGCCTTCTTTTATTTTTACCTCCTATGCAATGACTGTTCAAAGAAATAGGATCAAAATCAACAAAGAAAATACTTTTTAATACTCTAATTAGGCTAGAAAGGATGAAAACATTCTGTCCAGCATGAGATTTAATTCAATTTTCTTTTTCAGGGTATAATCCTCTTTTGAGTACACTCACTTGTATGTAATGTACCAAAATGATCACTGTGTGAAAATGGATTCTTTGCCCTTTGGCCCGCACTGGACAAGATTATCATGGTGTTAAGATGCTTGAGAGAGAGTCGGGCCCCCAGCAGCATCTCAGCATCAGCGCCGAGTTCATTTTTGAGGATTTGAGAGCCAAGCTGTTTTTGGAAATTGATTTGGACTTGTTACTTTGCAGTCGATAAAACACACACTCAGATTTGGCACCTGGCACGCAGTCTGAATGTGATGTTTGTGCAAGAAAATGGCATGTTTTCATTTCAAATCCTTTTTTTCCATTCTTATGATGATTACTGGTAGTGGCGGAGGGAGTGATGGATGTAGTAGCAGTAATAGCAGATTTGATGTGTGTCCTATCCTGTGTGTCCCAGCTTGTACCCGTGGGTATGAACACCTACGACCTGATGATGGTGTTTGGCATTAAGGAGACAGACTGCCTGAAGACCTCGGGAGCAGATCCACAGACATGCGCCTTCAAATCTGGCTTCTTTGTGGTGAGATTATCAACCTCTAAGCATAAAAAAATTGACAAAATAGTATTCCCAAACAGATTTTAGGGTTTGTTTAAGCCTCTTTGATGCCTGATGGGTGAGGAGTGGCACATAGGAGAATAAAAACGGCATTTAGAAAACATTAGGGAAAAGTCAGCTTTGTCTTTTTCTGCATTTACAGTTTAGCTGATTCAACTTGAAAGGAGTTAACAAAGAAGATAAATAATATATATGCAGGTGTACACTGATGCATATCAGCTTTACACAGCTGTATCGAGGAGTGATAGTAACTAATCACTCAGATGACTGTAATTAAGTAGCTTTTCGTGCGCTTGTACTTTTTAGTATTTCCACCACTGCTTGTATCCAAAACTGGCATGACATGACAGATGTGGAATATTCCCAGAATCACTGTACGCTGCCGTGGCCATCTTGATTCTAGTGAAGACACATGTTGACAGATAGCTGCCCTCTGTTTACTTTGGCACCAACACCGGATTTATTAGGACAGACTGTGACGGTCAAGTCAGGAGTGATGCAAGGGCATAGTGACGTAGGTGGACTATCAGTGGATGATTATGCAACTGTCACAGCAGTGTACAACCTAAGAGTATTATAATAATGGTCAGAAGTCCTAATGAAATATTTGTGTGGTTATTAATGCAGCTAATGCAGAAAACCTCGCTATTTAAAAAAATACATACTTGAAGGAGCCTGTTTTTGCAAGGCTCTGGTTCCCTCACAGCTTCAGTGGTGCCGCTCTGGAAAGGAGACAAAGTTCATAATATTGTGTTGCAATGGATAAAAATTTTGTCAGAATAAATATGTTGCCTCAGAAAAAGCCTGTTTCAAGAACTTTCAAGGCTTGTGAAAAGTTTCAACACATCAAAAAATATTAGAAATGTTTTTTGTTTTTTTTTTGCTGTTCATCCTCTCATGTGTGCCCGCCTCTCTCCACGCCTCCCCCAGCCCTCCTCCACCTGCTCCAGCCGCGTGCGAGTGTCTGCTGCCGCCACCCAGGTGATTTCTCTCAGGTGCGGCCATGACAGCGACTCCAGCTCAGACTCCAGCGAGGAGGTGAGGAAACACACCAAGGAAGGGAGGGAGGGAGGAAGGCGGGGAAGAGGGAGAGTGGGAGACAGTAGTGGTAGAGGGAAGGGAGGAGGAGAGCAATTCAGAAGTGGGGAGCTGTTAAAAACATGAACACTTTCTTTTGCTTTGTATTTGCCGGTGCAATTATCATTAGTTTTTTCATTAAAAATATATGTATTTTCACTTTTCAGCTATATTTATGGCTTCAAAAATTTCTCTGAAGTGTCTTATATTTGTATTTCTTACCATCTACACTTGTGAATGTCCAATCTTTGATTCTACACACACACAGATGTTTGCCAGCAGAGGGAGGCACCACTTCTCATCATTTGTGAACAGAGGTGAGTGAGTCCACACTGATCGAAACGAGGTCCACGTCAGCTAAAACATTAAGATGCAACAACTCAATGAGATTTACACTGGACTGCAACTCCTTCGTTGTGTATCTACTTTGACGTTTAACACATAAACATAATTGACCAGAGGCCTGATGAATTCTGACAGACCCGGCTCCCCCTGTACCTGAAACTCCACCTGTCCAGCCCGACCGCCCCGCCCAGAGCCAGCCAGCGGGGGTCCGGCCCAGAGAGGACAATTTCAACAACTTCCTGGAGTGAAGAAGGTGCAAGAAAATGAGGCCTTTAGGCGCTGATCAGAGGGAAAACTTGAATAAAAAAATAAATTAAAAAAAAGGTTTGCACAGTATAACCACTTTGTGTTTTATTCCCCCAAAACTTTTAAAGCTGGTGTGTGACTTTTGACTGGTTTGGGGTTGACCGTTTCACAGATTTATATGACTTTGCATGGCTGGTAAGACTACAAAAAGGTGTAATCACAATACTTCCTAGAATAAAGTTTCCTTTTCAATGACATAATATAATTTGGGATTTTCTTTCTTCGTGCAAGACTGAGGTCCACTGCCTAAATGCTATTTGCCCCTTACATCAGTGTACTTGTGACGCCCATGGTGATTAAATAAATTACAGTGGTGTACATAAAGTGAATTACATGAAACTTTCCATCCGCGCCCGATGAAAACAAAGCGAAACAAAAGAGGACACGGAGACATGTTGAGGTCTGGTTTGAACATTTATATTGTGATTTTTCTGTTTAATATGCAAGAGGACACATTTACTCTGTATCTCCACATGTTTTTCTTCATGTCATTTGGCCTCCACATGTTCAGAGTCAGCACATCAATAACTTACATACTGCACTGTAGCAAACATCCCGTGAAGGACAATGATATTCAGTTATATGAAAAGGTACACTGCCTTCAAGTGGCAAACAAAGCACTGTGGGTAAGTAGGATAACAGGATAACATGTTAAACAGGCCTTATACAGAACCACTTATTACAATTGAGGTTTTCTTTATGAGATCATTCAACCTGTTGATATAATGGTCTCTGTTGAGGTCTATTGTTTCAACCTCTTTCAAAGCACACTGGCAGTGGGACTTGACCTTTTAGCCCTGAAGCTACCTTTGCCATACTATAGCTATTTTAAGACCGGTTTTAATGGTCCGTGATTATAAATGATATGTCATCCTGACACATGAGGCCATGTTTGAGAATGAGATAGATCACAGTTCTTCAAAAAGGACAGCACTAGCACCCTAAAAATGAAGGCATTGCTGCAATAAACATGATAAAAACATCCATGATCCACTCGAGGGGTGCAAAATCAAGACTTGACCTCAGTCCCCCTGTGCTAAGGGCTGAGACAGTAATGGCACCATGAAGAAACAAGATACGATAGACACACAAAGTCGAAAGCAACATTCAGTCTAATGCCAGTCAGACGATTGGGGCTTCTCGCTAGATCACTCCAGCCTTTCAGTTATCGACTACATCATTTAATGCTCTGTACATGAACGAGACAAATGTGTCTTTTTCAATGAGGGGATCACCTTGTGGGGACAGAATGAGCACACTGCACATGGGCGTAGTATCCGATCTGTACATTCTACTTCCTGGGTTGTGACATCATGTGACGTTTGAAGGCGGCGGGGACTGACAAGGGAGCAGCAGCTGAAACTGTACAGATACAAACTAAAAGATCAGGTCCAAGATCAAGCCAACACACAGGGAACACACACACACGCCACCAACTCACACGGCCCACTAACACACACCATCACAGGCCTCCCCACAAGTTTTAGAAGTTCATTATAGGCCACATTTATTTTCTTTGCGTTGAATTTAAAGAAAAAAAGAGTTTTTCCTCAGTAATTTGTTCCAGTTGCACAGACCTGACTCTACTGAGTCTTTGGAAGAATCTCCTTTTGCTTTGACATCTGTGCAAATCTGTGAATAAGGCTTCCTTCTGATTCATATTTGACATGTAACCCAGTGGAGAGAAAGTCTAGGAATGCTTGAGAAGCAAAAAGTAACGGATTTTAGAAGATTTTTTTTTTTTTTTTAACTTTTTCAAGTTGCTGAATCATTGCCTGCATGTGCGTCAATTCAAAGCGATTTCAAACTCTTTCCCAGTACATTCCATTGTGCCCGAACATTTTTGTGTTCCTCTCTAGCCTTTATTGACCAGGTATTAAAAGACAGAATTATAAAAAAAAAAAAAAAGAAAATCCTTTCATTTATCGATCATTAAATAATTTCATATAAAAGCAAAACCAACAATCCCTGTTCCACAAAGGCCTTCCTAAACATTTACTACTTCACACCTATAATAATCATACATACATGCACAAACACAATGCATGTGTGCATACTCACTCTCAGTCTCTCTCTCTCTCTCTCACGTTCGCACACAACAGAAGAGCTTCATGTTTTACAGCTTGTTTTTACAGGAGGTCCATGCAGTACCAAAGCAGAAAGATCCTGATGAGTTCTTTTGTTGTTGGTTTTTTTTTTTGTCTCCAATACGTGGCACAAACTTATGGCAAAGAAGCAGATACATGGATTGGCTCAGACCTGGATCCAGTAATATTTGCACAATTCTGTTAAGTGTTCATTTTAATCTGCGTGAAGCACCAGACTGGTGGGGTTTGCCACACGGGGCAATACAATGAGTGCCAGAAAGCTTAGACAAACACAGGAAAGTATTTGGCTGCGATTCTGGTTACTTTGGGTATTTTTCTGAGACTTGGAATTGAACTACGTCAGTCTGAACTGTTTCAATGCTGTAAAACCACCAATCCAGGACTCCAAGAAGGTTAAAACAACTGCAATAATTTTTTTGCAAACACTATTTGACCTTGGTCTGATTTGGCTTTCAGTATATACACAGTCTATTTATTATCATCGTGACCCTAGGAGGGCAGAGTGAAGTCAGCTTCTCTCCTGTCTCACAAATGGATTTTCACTTCAGTATCCATCCATCTTCTGTGTCCTGGTCTCCTGAACTCAACACTCTCCGGTAAGTTTGGTGTTGTCCCCACGTTTGGGTGGCGCGGGTGGGGGTCCTCGCCGTAGCGTTGCATAGCCTGAGATGTTCCCGGACATGTAGCCCCCGTTCCCCCCGTTGCCCTGCTTCTCCTGGTCCAGGAGCAGCTCGGGGGGTGGTGGAGGCAGCGCCATGTCGTCCATGGTGCCGGCAGGGTCCAGCTTGCCTGAGAGGCGAGAGGCGTTGAGCGACCCCTGGCGGCCCACGGACTTGCGCTTCAGAGTCCGGTTGAGGTCCTCCAGGAAGTTGGGCTGGCCTGAGCTGCCCTTTGGGGAGGTGGGTGGAGGGAGCTGGGGCGGCGGAGAGAGTGGAGGGGGCTCCGGGGTAGTGTTATTACGCCGAACAAGCGTGGGAGGTGGAGTCTTCTTCAGTGAGCCCTTTCCCCAGGTGGGGTTGCTGACGAGGGAGACAGGCGGAGGAGGAGGGGGAGCCTGTGGCTGGGGGTTGACCACGGCCAC
>OMLB01035373.1:2911-15501 GCA_900302555.1 Myripristis jacobus | reverse complement strand
CCCCCTCCCCCCTCTCTCCCTCTCTCTCTCTCTCTCTCTCTCTCTCTCTCTCTGTCTAGTTACCAACCAGTCTGTTCTTAATCTCATCGTGGTGACGCTAAACCTGGTCGAGCAGCGGTCACCAATCATTTGCCGTTTGTCCAACCACACACACTCCAGCAGCTCATTTTCCATGATTAGTCACTCTTCCTGGCTGGGGTCTGATAATTAGTGAAATGATCTACTGAAGTAGTTAGAGTGAAACCCAGCAGGCCCTTAACCCTCCATCAGCCACGGTTAGACATCCCTGTGGCAGAGCACCAAGCCTTTATCTCTCTCTCTCTCTCTCTCTCTCTCTCTCTCGCTCACACACACACACGCACTGGTTCACTGGAGTTATGAAACTGTAAATTACAGATTTCATCCTTGCCCCCCTCAGTGCTTACAGTTGCTTTCCATAATGCACAGTGTGTCCTTGCACACTGCTGACTGCCGTTCTCTCGTCTTTATGAATCTCTTTTTTTCTCCCTTTCTCTTTATTCTGCATTTGAGGAGCTCGTTTGCAAATCACACGTCTCCAACTGTGTTCATTTCTCTAAACCATCTTTTCTTTCCAGGTAATATAATTACAATAATAATAATAATAAAAAGATCATACAGGTAGGCTAATTCAGAGGTGATTTGACTTTCACTGTAGACTCTACGTATTTGTCTTTATTAACTAAACAGTAAACTACAGTTTTGGCTCTTGTGACACCCTGTAGTTATGAAAAACATCCTTGTAATATTTCTTGCAAAGTCTTTAGGTTTTTCAGTCACGAGGATTTGACAGATCAGTCTTATTGCTGACATACCAAGGCGATATTGCCTTTTCAATAAAATCCAGATGTCGCAATGAGAGATGAGGCTCTGATTTTACTAATTAAAGAGTTTTAGTGTTTTGCAATAATCTAAATGGTGTTTCTGAGGCTTGTCCACTTTACAAATAATGTAATTATGGGAAAGAGTTGGGAATGTTTGCCATTTTTTGGCATCAAAATGCTGAAACCTAAAGATACAGGCTATTAGGACAGAGTATCCAATCCAAAAATCTCTGTACTGTCGGGCTGCAACTAAGGAGTATTTTTACTGTCGACTTACCCAAGGAGTGCTTTCTTGATTAATCAATTATTTCATTTATAGAATTTTTAAAAATGATAACAAATGCCTATCTGAGGCCTGTATGACCAGCAGCCAAGAAAACCCATAAAAAGTTTTCATTTTACAGTACGGCAACATGAAGCAAGTAAACCTCAGCATGTGTGAGGCTGTATCCAGAAAAAGTTGCTATCTTGACTTCATAAATGACTAAAACAATTACGAAAATTCAGTTATCAGAATTCAAATTAAATAATGTTCTGTAACTGGTTCAGCTCTTCTGCGCTGGTGTCGTCCTGGAAAACCCAGCTTATCTTTCAGAATATCAATATCTTTCAAAAAGTTACCACCAGCATGTTTGTGTGTGTGTAAAAAGTCTGTTTTTACTGACCAGAACGTTCTGGATTTCGTCCTTGCGACACTTGACGTGGTACATCACCATGTCCTGGAAGATGTCCTTCCTGTTCTCCAGCTTGTTCATCTTATCGTAGGTGTCGGTGTTCAGCACCGACCAGCCGAGGAACTGGGTCATGGACTGGATGTGTGTGTGTGTGTGTGTGTGTGTGTATGTGTGTTGGGATTGGGGGAAGAGAGGGAGAGAGAATTAACATAGAATACATAAACGCAGCAGATTATTTATAGCGCCCATTCCGCCCAAACAACATAAAAATCTCCCAATTCCCAAAATCAATTCCCATCTTGTGCTTGGCACCGCGCACGCAATCCTGCGTAAAGTGGAGCATAAATTATAGAGAGCGCATGAAGCACACCAGCCACCGCTCCGAAAACACATCCATCATTTTTACCCCACTAATATCGTCAAAGTGGCGGTCTGTGTGAGATCCTCCTCTCTCTGCTTTGGGTGACGGCTGTCTTCGCACTCCACTTCCCAGAATTCACTTGTTTCATTTACACAAAGGGCGTGGCTTCAGCGTGGCGAGGCTGCGCTTTTTCAGGCAGTCATTACATTAGCCTCCTCCTCTCTTTCCCTCTTCACAGGGATTCAGTCGAACATTTCTCTTTTTAGACTTCTTTGGCTTTGACCACTGAGGTTTAACTTAAAGAGCCCATAAAAAATAACAACATAATTTCTTGATTTGATGTATTTTTTTAAGTAGTTTGTATTTTTTTATGTAGTTTTAGGGGGGAGGGTTTGCTAAAAGACGTGGAAAGATTTTATTGATTACATTTTTTAATATATACCTACTGGTGCAGCATGGGGTCACAATTAACAATTACACTGTTTTTCCAAGAGGTAAAAGTAATTTAAATTCATTTCATGGGACTTTAAGGAGCTCTTTGGGTTAGTTTATTCAACCTGTCCTCATTAACTCATAAATTCAGAGATTTACCACAGGAAATGTGCACTTTAACAGGCAGTAAAGTGGTAAACTCAAATTCTGTGAAACCACAGTTTACGAGAGTACCGACGCATCACTTTCACACATGTGGACAGCTTAAAAACAAACTCCCAGCTCAGCGGTAGATACTCTACATGTGACTCGCCTTTTGCGATCATAATGCGTTTAAATGATTGCAATCGTGCCTGCTCCAAAATGGAAACGTTTTCACGAACTGGGTATAGGTTGAATCGCTAATTGCGCTATATACATGGCGAAATAGCAAAAGTGACATTTATTCAAATTGAAATGTAGGAATGGAAATTATGACTTTAAAGCGCTTTGACTTAGAAGAACAGCTGCAGATAAAACTCGGAGCAGAGAGGCAGATAGAGAAGCTTCAGTAAAAAGCCTTGAGGCCCAGTGATAAATAATGCAGGCACTCTGAATGGCCTGGGTTTATTTATAAAGCAATGACTCAGTGTTTGTCTCACGCACACACACACACACACGCACACAGACATACACACAGCTGTGGTCACCCGCAAATACACAACTTCGCCACGCACATACCAACACACACGTACGGGTGAGAGCAAAAATGGAAGCACGTGCACGAGCTTATACAAAGACACGCAGACACGTGGACGGATGCCTGCACACGCGCTCGCAGGGTCACGTGCACACATGCTCGCAAACTTTCTGACACACACACACACACACACACACACACAGCATGTACCTCCATCAGAGTTTCGTCCATTTCATCAAAGGGTTTCCCGTCCTTCCTGTTATAGAAAGTGGCCACGCCCACAATTTCTTCCTTCTTGTTGACGATTGGCATGGAGAGGACGTTCTTTATGGTCCAGCCAGAGTTGTCCAGAGGCTCCGTCTGCGCGCACACACACACACACACACACACACACACGCACACACAGGCCGATATATAAACGACAACATAACTTCCTCTACTCTGCTGCTTCTGCGAGTACAAAATGAAGAGGGAGCAGTTTTTCAGGAGATGTTAAAGGGCTTCATCATATCATTATTATTACTTCACTTTTTTCTTACATTAGTATCATCATGTCATCATTAATATTATCACAGTGGAAGCAAATACTACACAAAATTCATTGTCACCGCTTAACTTCAGGGAAAATAAGAGCAGAATCAGTCTTACTGCCCACTTTGTCAAACGTGAACCGAGGCTACAGATGGCTAAGCTGTGCAGGTCCAGCTTTTTACTGGATGCTTGTCAGCTACAGCTGCGTTTTGGTTTCATTTTCAAAAAGAAATGTTTCGGGGAAGTTTTTGCTGTTTCTATGCATCAAAGCGTGCAGTAGACCCACCGATCCAGCGTAGGAAAGCATGTCAGCATCATGTTGTGCGTCGCCTGCGCATGAAAAATGCACGCCTGTATGCATGAGCGGCTTCAGGGGTATGACTATGTGTTTGTTCTGTTTTTACTTGTTGGGTCTTTTACGTTTCTGCAAACTCAGGATACAACTGAAATATCACATTTTCAAGGTTTGTGATAACATGTAGTGAGTAAAAAACACTGCATGAGGCAGATGGCACAGTCAGTGCGTAACATTAACCGTGACCTTTTCCCAACCTTAACCACGTAGCTGGTGGCTAAGAGCGAAAGTGGCTGAAGTGGTTAAAGAAGCCGAGGTGTTAACATGAAATTGACTCTGGCTGCAGCACATCAGCTGTAGCTCTAAATGTTCGTATGAAATGTGATTTTGGCTCCGAGACATTGACATTTCAACATGTTTGCTGGTTCGCAGAAACCTAAAACGGCGACATTTTATTTCGCAGGTTAGAGTAGGGGGTTGGGGCAGGTTGAGGGAAAGTTATGATGTCTACCAGTGTAAGAGGATCTGGCGGTGGATTTTTGCTTTTAACATTCAGCACAGAACCGAATGAGACACTGAGTATAATAATGATAAATATAACAGGGGCTTTATCGGCCTCCAGGAGCCAATTTAAAATGTTATGGTAAGGAGAGAAGTGAATGGGGGGATATATTACTTATTCAGGTGGAGCTATATGGCGGGCCGTGTCTTTCTCATTGCTCCCCAGTGAGCCACTTACAGCACATTAGGGCACATTATATAGCTACAGTCATTTTTTACACAATACTTCTGCATATGGCTGTACATTATTTTTCTTAACAGGCTGGGAAGGAAACGTTTACATGTGATGCCATTACTGCAGTGATGTTACCAGCGACTGGTGATGTCATCTATTCATTTCTATTTAAAAAAAATCTGCAATCTCCAACTGTAATCTGATTACAAGCACTTGGGTAAAAAAAGGGCATGAGGCTACTTCAAAAGTGAGACACGCAAATGGATGTAAATGAAGGAATTGTAAGCAGAAAAAAAATGTAAGAAAAAAAATGTTTAAAGAAAAGTATAAGTTAAAAAATAAGAATATTTTACAATTACATACTGATTTTTTCATAACTTCACATCATTTGTAAAGTGACCTGTTGTAATGTTGACGCTGAATTTTTTTTTTTTTACACTAATAGCATTCGCTTACCAACAGCTAATTTTTTTTTCACATTTACCCCCAATTCTCCATCAAAAATCCTGACTTTTCAAATTAATACCAGCTCTGGAAAACAAATGATTCAATTCCATAACTTTCCATGATTTTTATGACCGTGGGAACTGAAAACACATGCTAGCTTGGGTTTGGTTTTGGAGTGAATTTGGGTGTTCCAGTAATTCACTAATTTAATAGTAACTTAATAAGCACTGGATGTTGAAAATGAAGCTTCCTGTCTCCATGTTGTTTTGGGGATAATGCTTTTGTTTTAGGGTCCACCTTACCTGGAATTGAAAAGTTTCATCTTCGGCTGCGTTCATTATGTTGCAAATCTGTGGAGAAGAGAAAGACGAGAAGATGAAGTGATGAGATGCAAGGTAAGGCTATTTGACTTTTCACTGGGTTCAGTTTGGATCTGAGGAAAAAGGAAATCTACACCATCAAACGTCCGTCTACGATGTACATTTACAGTCGTTCAACGCCTTAAATTAAAACTGTGAGTCTGCACTTCAGTCACGTCTTGATTACTCCATTTCAAATCCACTGTGGTGGTGTACCAGAGCAAAATTATGAATATTGTGACACTGTCCAAATACTTATGGACCTAAGTGTATTCCCAGAGGACACCAAATATCAGATATGAGCCCTGGAGGTGGAGAAACAAAGGTGAAGATGAAGAAGATGAAGAAAACGTGAATGTTGGCACTTAAAACAACAGCTAATGACCAACATTTTGGCTCTTTCAAGATCGCAAGCTGGTCTGCTCTTTTAGGAGGTGAGCATGTCTTAAAACCTCCGGTGTAGTCTGACAAAAAAACATCAGTGTCAATCTGACGTGTCTTTTTTCCTCAGTTACTGAAAAGTTGTCCGTATGGAGGAATTAGGCTTTCCTCTCATGTGAGGAAAAGGAGGAGAAGAGGAGGAAGATGAGAAGTGGGAGAGTTGAAAAATGGGAGAAACCGGAGACAATGAAAGGAGAGGACACCGGGAGGACAGACGAGGCGTGGGAGGAGGGCGCGGAAAGACGAGTGACGAGGAGCTCGGCGCTTTTGCGTGACGCACAGTGTGATTAATTACAGCGGCCGCAGAAATTACAATTATACATCACAGGCTGTGCGCGAGGCTGTGCACATTTCATTTCCACAACGGCGTGCACACCGACAAGTGTGTAATAAGGCCTAATGGCGTTCTGCTCGTCTGACCACCCGCAGCTCACAATGAAGATCTTTTAAAATGAAGATATTTTAAAGCGTGCTGGTCTTACATGGACTCCCTCGCCCTAAAAACGAAAGCTTTGATCTAAAACTTGAGATGAGAGAGGAATTTTGCTCTGAATTAAACATCAGTCAGGCTGGGGACACAGAAAGAGACTTAAGCGATTTAAAAAACAGATAAAAACTGATAACTTCAGATGTGAAGGGTGTGCACAAGGATACTGATTTTTTGGGGGGGAAACCAGTTGTATTTATCCTTTTTTTCATCCACAATGTCTTCAAAAATCTCTCTGCACATATGAGAATGCAAAAACGTGTATGTCATCGTGATATGAGCATGTGCAAAGAAACTGAGGAGCGATTGCAGCAATTTGTTAGTGTTAGCTACATGTGCAAGCGCAAATACGGTTAAAAAAACGTCTTAACGACACCCAAAACTGCACAGAAAACCAAGCTGGAGGATGAAAACAAGGATGAGATGTCGAAATGAACAGAGGAAGAAGTCAAAAATGAATGCAATAACAAAGGAAAATTGCATCTCAAGAAAGCATTTTGCAAAAGTTGAATTTTCGGTGACCAAAAACGCCGTCATCGTGTGGACAGGAGGTCGAAACAAAAAGAAAAAAGTTGCATTTTCCAAAAAAACAAAAAAAAAAAAAGGAAAAAAAATTGGTGCAGACGTAGCATTTGTCATAAATGTGCTCATGTGAGGTGTGATATGACATTTTAATTCAATCACTTAATCAAAATTATAAACACACTCCATATTCAGAGGGTTTATTCCAGTTTTTTATGATTGAAGTTGTTACTCTGCAGAGGAAATGAACATAACATGAACACAAACGCATGCACACGTTTGGTAGTTACTGATTTTTAAAATGAGGGCGACAAAATACCAACATATTCCCTGACTCGTCCTTTCAAAATTCCTTAAATTTCCTGAAATTTCACGACCTGTGGGAACCCTGCACTGCAACGCCCGGGCAGATGTGGTGCAAAATGGCACGGTCATCCTTTAGCGTGTCCCCCGGCCTAAACATGAGTCAGCTTATTGGTATTGTTTTACTTAATCACCCCCGTGCTGAAAAGAGCAGCCGCTGTTTGACCTATTCACCGGCCAATTATTCATTTGTTCCTTCATTCATTCATTGGGCCCGGGCAGCGGCACGGCATGGCGGCCACGGAAACCATCTCAGCAGCAAAAGGTCACATGTTCAGGAGCTGCGGCGGCCAAAGCGCGTCCATCAGCGGCCATGTGACCTGTCAAAGCGTCCTTCAGCAAGACGCCGCTAACCGCCACGCCGTCTCTCTGTAAATCAGACCGAATGAAAGCCTCAGCCTGCAATCTGAATCCAATTACACCTCTTGACTTCATCCGGTCTGATTTAGGAGCTCTTACATGTTAATTTCCCATTGTAATCTAAAAAAAAAACGCCTTTGTTAGACGGGCAGGTTACACAAGGAGGGAGAATAAAGGAACTGATGTGAGCTCCCACTGAAAACTAAAACTCAGCCTCACGGGGGGAAAAGTGAAAGTTCAGTGGTTCAGTTTTGCGTCTTCTGAGATGCATGACAAAAATCATAAAGCAGTACTTTGCACATATCCATCTGGTGAATATTCTTGATATTTAAAGATGTTTATGCATTATTTTAATCATGCAGCAACTTGTCCTCTGTCCTGCTGGGCTTTCAGAACCTGAACCTCTTACAACATGGACTTCAAACGGGGAAATGTGTTTAATTTCATATTTTTAAGGTGAGTTAATTTCATGTAATTATTCCTTTCTGGTAGAAGATTTGCCAAGTGTGTTTATTATCAGGTAACATTAATCAACAATAATCATAGATGGTTTACTTTGCTCAATATTGGTGATGATAATGACCAACTCTTAAATATATTATTCACCTGCAAAAATAAATAACTGTAAACAAATTTAATCATTATTACCCTCAAACCTCGAGCGCAGATTAATCTCTAATCTCTAATCTGAGAGTTTTGATTGCATTTGAAACGCTGAGTGCAGCCGTTTAGTTGGATGAGCATTAAGCAGCTTGCAACTCGTAAATGCGACCAAGTTGTGCGAAAAAAGTTTCCAAAAGGCCTCAGATTTGACTCTGAAGACATTTCTACTCATTTCACAAAATGTTGAGTGTGATGATAATCTCACAGCAAAAGCATCCTCAGATTAAAAAGGATGAAAAATGTGGAAGAGAAGCCACTGACCAGTCCAGTCTCGGCCACGTAGGTGGGCAAACCGCTGATCAGCGCCCAGTGGTCAGGCGTAGGGCTCCTGGGGAAACACAGCACATGACAAGTTCAGGATCACCATCATCATCATCTTCAACAACAACAACAACAACAACAACAGGTAAACAACCAACAGAGCTTCCCAAACATGTTCCCCTGCTGCTTCTGTCTTCCCTTCCTTCCAAACTGTTCGTCTCACTCATGTCAAACTTTTCCGTGACTTTCCATAACCTGACTGGAGCCCGTTTAAGAGCCAACAGTTGGATTATTTCCTATTTTTATGAGGGTTATTTTCTGTATGAATTAGTAAATAACCCGGTTTCCACTACACTTGACTTTAAAAGCTCCATCAAATGCAATGAAAATGTGAAACAGTCTGCAAAATATATTAGGGTGCATTCCTGTGAAGTGATCCACTTTTAAAGTTTCCTGATATTTTCAAGCTCTCCCTGATCTTCCCTGTCTGGAGCTCACTTTTCCAAATTCAGCAAAATTCCAGAAATCCCATGACCTGTTGGAAACCTTTGGGAAGCAACCAGAAGATATCAGGAAAAAAAGATCAAATTTGGATAGCTATGTCTCATAAATGTTGGTCTAATTCTTCCTGAGATAAAAAGATGTTTAAGAAAATAATGATGTGAAATAATCCTGCAATTTCTCATTCCTTAACACATCTTTTCATCTGAGGCTCTCAGTATCATCATTATTATTGTTACGATGATTAAAATCTGTAAATAATTGCTCTGCCGGGTTAATGCAAAGTGCTATAGAAAGACTGATAACATAGGTGATGTTTGGACAGTGGTTATTCATGGTACAAGAGCCGCCATGTAGGATGAGCGATGCGAAAACAAAAGGCCACAGAGTCGTCACCTCACAGAGCAAGAGCCAGATGTGTGTGATGCTGGGCTTTGCGCTCGGTAAAATCATCTCTTTTCAACCCCTTCACACACCAAACCACTGGACATAAACAACATCACTGTCCCGCCGTTATCACTCCTCCGACATGGCGGCGTGTCCCTCGTTACCGTCGACAACCACCCTCCAAACGCACCGTTACACATCTGGGGTTGAGACTCACGGTATGACTTTGATGTCCTCTTTGCCGTGGAGAATGTAGTCAATCACTTTGTAGAAGATAACTTCCTTGGGAAGACAAACAATATAACAATTACAATCTCTGCTCATGACAACATTCACTGTTTTCTTATTGGTCAGTACTTGAATAACTAAATGTGGTTGAATCTGCAAAAATATTCCTGTAGAAGTTCACAGCACAGGAATAGTGTGTAAAGTAGTGCTCTGTAAGTAAATACTGTAATACTGAGGTGAACTGCTGTGTCAATACTACAATACAAGGAGAAATATTAGCAAAAATAGCAGAGAAAGTACCTAAAATCTGTAATTAAGTCCTAGAAAAATACTCCAGTCATAGTCCTGCATTCATAATTTGACTTAATAATTGAGTAAAAGTATCGAAGTATGATCATATTTCAGTATGAAAAGTAAAAATAGGTTTCCTTCACTGTTAAATAGTTGATGCATTAGCCTGTAATAAGGATTTTAATGCTGTAAACTCTGATCTTTTTGGCTGGTTTACACTCTAACAGTGCAGCACATGAGATGTTTTGCATGGAAAAGCTTCTTCTGCAAAGGAACTCCAGCCGTCAGATAAATTGCAGCGCGGGAAAAAGGACAAGATTTCCCCTCTGGAGCGTCGTGCAGGAAGAGGAGAAAGTCACACTAAATGGAAATACTCAAGTCCCAACTCCCAAAGTTGTACTTAAGTGCAGCAGACGAGTAACTGTACTGTTACTTTCCCCCTCTGATTAGCAGTAGTACAAGCCGGACTGCATGTACTCTTGGTAGCAGCAGCAGCATCTTATCAGTCATGAGGATAAAACCACATTTGCTAAATATTTCTACAGGTACAAGATCCTCACCCTGCCGTCAGGAGTTTTGGGTCCATCATATGGAGGAACTTCTCCCATTAGAACTGGCCACAGGTCAAAGAACTCCTGCACACACACACACACACACACACACACACACAGAGAGAGAGAGATCAAGAAGGTTTAGAGTTGCATTTCACAGCCAGCGGTGTGACTGTAAGTGATGTTCCTGTTATTTAGGTGTGTCTTTTGCCTAAAACAGTGCGTGTGTAAATGTGTAAAACCAGAGATGGGAGGGAAGCAAGACGGTGCGTTCACTGGCAGACCTGAGTGCACAAAATCAATGGGTTTGGACATTTTTTGGCTTTTTACCAATGATTGGTTTGAGCAGTTTATTTGAAACAGGTCTGATCTTAGCAACAATTTCACAAATCAGAATGTCATTGTGTAAATTTTTTAAGAAAACAATTTTTAAAATCAGCCTTCTGTGTGCAATCTGATGCCGTATGGTGTTTCAAAACACTGTCTCCTGCCTCATTTATGAAAGAGGTGTAAAATAAATTTGCCTGATGCATTTGGTTGCAATATCCATCGGTCCTCACATCTCCCAGACTTTCCTTTTCCCATCAACGATGCACAACATGTATGTAACACAGCCTCATGTTGATTTATATGTGCTGGCATTCTGCTCACAGTTTGAATAGCTAATCTTGGCTTCACGAGATAAAACCAACTCTGCTTCTGCACCACGCTGAGGACTTTGTCTTTCCAGCTCTTCCCGACACTCAGCCATCCTTGGTGATGCTTTGTTGTGTCTTTGCAAAGCGCACAATTCCCCCTACATGGGAGCCCAAAGCCTCTGCTCTAGCTATCCTTCAACGTTAAGCGTTCACTTCAAGAAACCCACTGTCGATACCAGAGAGCCATCTGTGGAGGCAGACAACACGTGTCTGCTCTCAAAATAACAGGTGTTAGGATTCAAATGGCAGCTGCATGTATAATTATGTGACAGAGGCGGCCAATGAGTAGCATTTATGACAATATGTTAGCTCGAGACACAATAGACTTCTGAGCTGTTTGCTTGCTTTATTGACACAATTGATTCAAAACTCTGGAAACAAAAAGGGAAGAGAGGAAATTCAAGCTGCGCGGATGAGACAAGGAAACCCCAGAGGAGCGTCTGAATATGTCTCAGCGAAAAATAGACGGATTAAAAATATCAGGTCGAGAAACAGAGACCCAAAGTGACGTAAAAAATCAAGCAGGAGGAGAATGGTATTTGGTATTTGTTTTCCAGCATGTTTAATTAAAGAGGCAACCTGTGAGAGCCTCTTTTTGTTTGTTTGTTTGTTTGTTTGTTTTTTGGCCTCCATTGTTGTCATTGCTGATGTTTTATTTCTGCACTGTACTTTGCAGAGCTCATCATTACACTTTACCCAAAAAAAAGTCTTTTAGTTTGAAAAGACTCTTGATGTTTTGCCCCACTCGGCTCCTTTATTCCTTTTAGCATCGCTGTGCGTGAGAGGACGGCGTACTTTGTGGAGTTTTTATTTGTTTGCTTCCCTGCTTTCCCGCGTGCGTCTCCGTGGTAACCCACCTTGTTCTTGGTCATGTCCAGCAGGCCCACAGAGTAGCGGTCACAGTTGAGGAAAGCTCTGACGGTGTACAAGGCTTTGTGGAACTGCCTCTCGATGTCTGTCAGCTCTTCAAACACCTTGCTGGCCGACCACAGCAGCACCTGAGCAGCAGCAACACAGGACACGAGGCTTCAGGACGGGCCGTCACGTTTATTCTCTAAAAAGATTTTTTTTTTTTGATAGACTGTTCATCTGTTTAAAATTAAATCCATATCAAACATGAGCTGACAGTGATGTTGAGAAAATGTGTGCAAAGTAACAATAATAAAAAAAATCCACTTTGATACCCAAACCTCTTCTTGTTTCTGGAACATTTTGGTTAAAGCTCAGCTGGCTACTTCTTTCTATTGCTTTTTCTATTGTGGTGTCCAAAATAATGAGAGTTCCCTCAGCTGAAGGACTTAAGATGCATTTAGAGCCCTCGGAGACGGTAAACAGCCTCTAAATAAAGCTGAACTTGAGCTTAAACCTGAACTCATTTATTGTCATGCCAAAGGTGAGAAATTCCCACATGACTGTTCTCACATTGAGGTCACATGCCATGAGATCTGATTTTGTATCACACATCATTATTTTCTGGGGGG
>OMLB01035372.1:0-10091 GCA_900302555.1 Myripristis jacobus | reverse complement strand
CATGTACAGGAAGGTCAAAATACAGCTCACATTTGGTGACCATGAAGCTTCAAAGAAAGTAAAGAAGAAAGTAAAAAGTTGAAGGTTGCTTCTAAAAACTCCCACTTACAGAAGCGTCTCTATTCGTTTCAGTCTGATGGACTGTGGAATAACAACCATCAGCGACGAAACGAGATGGAAGGGGTGAGTCTGCGAGACAGGGGAGCAACAACAATCGCTTACAATACCCTTTTTCTGTCGAGCACTTCATAGATATTTTGTTTTCCATAGCCTCATGAAAAATTACAGCAAATGTTTTAATGGGGGAAATGGGTTCTTCCAAACATTAGTGTGATGAGTCACATACATCCCGCGGAAAGCTGAAAGGAAATCAGAAATGAGGGAAGTAAAAGCGATGAGAGTCAAAAAGGGATGGGAATTCCCCTGGGTTTAACTTCTTTTTTTGTGGATGAGTGTCAGAGAGAAGCAGGGTGTTACTGCAAATATAAAGAGAGACCGATTCAGTGGAAAAGCAAATATGAATTTGTTGATTTAGTAGCACACAAGATCTTGATGATGATTGATGGGAACAGGAGATGATCAAGTTTCAAGGTTATCGGGTTTTCCTTTTTCATCAGGATGTGAGGAACCAGGGCTGACTTGGAGGTGATGAATAAAAATAAAAATCACTGCTTTTTGACATATTGAAATTTTAATCAACTGCCACCAAAGCAACCGCAGGCTCTCTGAAACTCACAACAATGCAAGTGCAAGTCATAATAGGACTCCACTGTAACAAGCTGAAGGCGGTTTGAGACAATTTATGAAACAAATGATGTTACAGCTGACAAAGACAGAGAGAAAAAACTGGAAACACAAGTGTGGGCAAACCCCGCTGTAATTAACCTTGGGCCAGGAAAATTAATCAAAACATCAAAGCCGGCAACAGTGATCTTTTTGGGGGATCTTTTGGCCTGAGACGTGTTTGGAAGACCCCTTAAAGGTTTCAGGCGGTGATAACTCGTCATATATTGTGCTTAAAACAAGCGTGAACCCATATCCTGCGGGGTGCTCTGCTGGGAAAAGTCACATCCAGCGGGATGACGAGACTGACGAAGACAAGTTAGCAGAGAGTTAGCGCGCTGGGCTCTGAAGGGCCTGGCTTTAATTAAAACACGTTCTTGTGGAAATGACTCAGGTCTTTTCTGTCTCTCAGGTTGCTGTATGGCACACAGATGTGTTCAGTGTTGGGGCGCAACTAGTAAATTACAAAATAAATGAAACTGTAATCTATTACATTTACTCAGAGCAAAAATTTAATTTAATTACAGTTATGAATCAAAATGTTGTTGCTTACTAAGTGGTTTCATCTGAGCATATTATTTATGGTAAAAAAAAAAAAAATCTTATATGTAGAGCATCCATTCTGTTCTCTCTTCAACTTTTTGCCTTCTTGTGGCAGATTTCCAACAAAGCTGTTGAGACAAATTTGAGTGCAGTCTCCGTTCATTTGGCAGTATATGCTCAATTTTTTGTGTGTTGTTTTTGATTAGTTCTCTTGTTTGAATTTGCACCGCCTCTTGTCTGCCAATCAAATCAATGGCCATTGCTCTAAGCCACCTAAGTCTGCTTTGCCTGCAACCAGCTGGCCACGTCGAGGTGGTTTGCTCTTTGTGATCTTCGAACGTGTGATTTATTTTGGTGGTTGTGCTAAAAATCACACCGAATGACTCTCCCAACACGACATGTGTTTCAAGAACATGCATGTAATTTATGCCTTTCTCCATTAAATCATTATTATTAAAGTTAAAATCAGAGTTGTTTCAAACAAAGAACGCAACCACTTCTCTGTAACTCATTGTATCTCCGTGTGGGCAAACATTAGCTTTTGTATCAGCACATTTCAGTTTTTCACACATGGGAGTGGAAAATGTAGCCAAGTTGTATGTGATAGTGGAGGCATGTGTGTGTGAGTGTGTGAGTGTGTGTGTGTGTGAGTGTGTGTGTGTGTGTGCCAGGAATTATTTCAGACAGGACCAGCCTGCTGGGACAGCCCAGCATGAGGTCTTGGCCAACAGAAACACAGAGCAAGCCAGCAAATGAACACACGTCCTCTGCTTTCCAACGCAGTGACAAGTTTACTCCATTACCACTTTGCCCACTTTCCTATTACAATTGTCTGAGTGGATTAGCTGGACATTGAGGGCGCATGCTTGTTGAACAACCGACTTGAATTAGACAAAAATGGAAAGTGCTGCCATGTTAACGAAAGGCAAACAATAAGCCCCGGCGGTCTCATAGAAGCTCATAGTAGCTGTGACATGTGCCCAAAAACATTCAAGTCATCAAGACCCTAAAAGGTGAGGGGAAACCTGTGGAGCGTTATGCAGTCTTTAATTTCATTTTCTATTTTCTGCTCATGATCATCAGTGAAGTAAAAAGACTAACAGAACGGCAGCCTGGCACGTCACAGATAATCTGGACATGGGCCTTACTGTTTTGCACAAGTATACCATGGCTGCTGGACTGCACTTTCCCAACTGTCTTTCACCATCAACTCCACACTGCCAAATATGCTGTGAGGTTTGCGGTTTGCCAAAATGCATAGACTAAATGGCTCCATAAAGTTAAAGCACTTGAAACTGGTCCGACCCTTCGATTCAGGGCCTTTCATGGCCTGATTTTGGCTCGAAGGAAACATTTAGCTTACTTTTCCAGTTGCTGACAGGTTCAAGAGTAGCATATCTGACATACCAACTCAGAGCAAAGGATAAAAACCTGATGATATTGCAGGTTTATGACTTAAGTTCAGACCGTAATGGTTCTGTCATGCAAGTATCTTGTTTACAGGATACTGGAACATCCACAAAATATGCCTTTTACTTTATGGGAGATACTTTCACAATTTGTAATACTGAAATGTGTTGTAATTCCCAGCCTCTATATTTGAAACTGCCATAGTCTAAACCAGTATGCAAAACTGTAGAAATTAGATTTAAGTGAGAGCCTTTAGACTAAAGCAACAAAACCATGGAATAAGTATGTAATTTATCGTGAGTTGGGCCAAAAAGAACCATGAAGAATCAGCCATCAAATTAAATGCTTTTTCCGCATTTTTTGTCGGTGGAGTCTAAAAGGTCTTCACTTAAATCTTGGCAATTTTGCATGGTGCACCTTTAGATGATTTGAAATGTTTCTTTTTTCACAGGCAAAAACCTTTTCATGCTTGTTCTGGATTGATAACTTTGTATAGTCTCCTTTGTATTGTATTTTCTTTGAATTACCGTCATACAGCTGCAGCTGATTGCTCTCTGTGACCTGCCCTTTTCACAGTTCATCCTGCATGTGCCAGCACTGTTTCCTGAAAAAAAAGGAGTTGATACAGCTGATACAGGCAGTACATGACTCACAGTAATTTACTGTCCTGTTTCAGCATGCTCACTTTTGTCTTCCTCATACTTTTTTTTCTTCATCCTCCTTGCCCTCTGAGTTGAACACGGTGTACAGAAACTGCCATCAGATAACCACCCTGCTCATTCATCCTGCCAACCGTGCAGCCATCAAATTTTTCATTACAGAGCACACAGGCATTCATGAGCCACATCAAAATCATATATGTGTGTGTGTGTGTGTGTGTGTGTGTGTGTGTGTGCGTGTGCGTGCGAGTGTGTGCTTTCCACCTTTATTAAGAAACCCTTTGAAACCCAGGAGACTGTGGGTGGGCACCTTGTGAACAAAAATAAATTTTATTTCCTTTTATTTTTCATTTTTGGTGGCAAATTGGGGGATTTTTTTTGTTTTGTTTTTTTTGAGTTGAAAAATTTTATTGTGATTTTATTTAAAATATTTGGTATATTTTATTGATTTTTTCTAATTTTCTGGCTTTTTACTTTTTACTTTTTTCCTTTTTTAATTTTTTTTTTTTTTCAAAATTTCTGTAATGTTTTGGCAAATTTTCAGGTTATTTGTTTTGTACCTTTACAGTGGTTTCATGCCAATTTTTGGTTATTTCTTCCGAAGTTGCCCATCACCCTATTCCCCATGTTTTTGAAAGAAATCCAGTGAATATTCTCTGGTTTCAAAGGGTTTAACATTGCTGTATTTTAACACATCCAACCAAGAGCGCTAATATAAGTGCTAACGGCTTTTTGCAGACCTTCCCTCAACATCCACTTCCTGTTCCAGTGAGATCTGTCAGTTCTACCAGAAAAGAAACACCAGGGCAGAACCAGCTCTATTGCTTTATTATATTATTGCTTTCTTCACTTCTTTTATTTTTTTTTTCCAGCTGTGTTGGTCTTTGTATTGCGGCACTTTGATATTAGCTTTTAAAATCAGTGCATTTGTACTAGAAAGAACAGTATGTAGAGAATTTGCAATTGAACTGTAATTTTGTTTATTATTATTACAATCATGAAAAAGAGTAAGAGGAGACAAAACTTTCACTCATAAATTAAAAACCACAAAGAAATTGGTAATAATACGAATACACAAATCCTGAATTAAGACCCCATCCTTAAAACACCCCAAATTCTACAACCTAAAAATTTTTTTTTGTCACATTTTGTACAATCAAATGCAATGCAGTGTGCTTTACAGTTACAAAACACAACATTAAAGGGAGAAAAAAAGACAAGAAATACCCTCCTAAGAGAACACACAGTTCCACTTTTATCCTACATATTTTACTGTTCAACTGATTTTAGATAAACTTCTGAACAGTCACAGTTTTCTGAATATATCATATATAAATATCTCGAAGAGTTATACAAAAGACAAAAACTATCCAAAACTTGAAAATGTGGCATTGTAGTACAGTTCCCAGGGAAGGAACACTTCAATGGCTTCAAAATCTGTTGCGATAATGAAAACATATGTGCAAATATGGCAGCAGTGCAACTTTTGGGTTACAAAACACTACAGTTTCTTTGTCTTTTTGTCTTAGGGGGGTTTGTCTAGGAAAATGCTGAACCCCCCATTTTTGACGAAGAGAAAAGTCTGGAATTAATAGTTTTCATTTGAAGAACATTAGCAAAGTATCCTCTTGATGGTCAGATAGATAGATAGATAGATACTGGAACATTTGTAGGTCATGTTAAGGTTATGTAAGGAGAGCTGCCTTATCATACCACTGATTGGAACCTCTGCTCCTGTCAGACTTCCAGGCTTCAACAGCTGGGGGTTTTAGTGTTTCTCCCACCCAGACATATAGGTCAGATCCAGCTGTGAGAATGATGTACACCCTGCCTGAGGCTGCTGGAAGCCCAGCGGCTCCTTCCACCCAGACTTCATAACTCTGCGCTCTGTAAAATCACTCTTACTACTCCGACTGCTGTGCCTCCTCATCATTAGGCTGCTGCTCTCATGTCTTGACCAAATGTGCTTCTTACCTGCTGCTTTGCTCTACTGGCATGTGGGTGTGTGGATTAGATTGAATGCAAAAGAGATTTGAACAGCGGTATATGTTATTAAAGTTTCTGGTTACCAATTACGACCAGTTTATTTAAAGGGCAAAATCATTTTCAACATGTAGCTTTGGGCTCCATGTTATCCAGGTCTGCATTTGAGATGAGGGTTGGTGTGCCCTTAATACCCATAATAACCATAGTCAGTGCTCTACAAAAACACACTATAAATGCCCTTGGAGTTCATGTGGGTAAATCTGCAGCCAGCCAATCATCAGTAAAAAAGCACATCAAAACCAGACTGTGTTAGGTCTTACTTGACCATAAATGGTCTTCTATAATATTTAATTTACCTTTGCAAGGTTCCTTTGATAGCTTTGGTTGTGCAATACTTGTGCCGGGGCAATGGACGTGTTTGCCAAATTGCTGGTGCTGGTCTTTAACATGTTTGGTAATGTATTAGGTTACTTTTTAACTTCTTTGACATAATACATAACCCTTTGAAAAGGGCAGAGTGTTGAAATGATGGGATAGCACTCACTTAGTCACATACACACACACACACACACACACACACACACACACATGCACATGCTGTCAAAGGTATTGTCTGGTTCCCTGCTTGGAAAGACTGTTCCATTAGTTGGAAACAGTGATTTTACTGGAGTAAACAATGAATTATATTTAATCGTTCACAGGAAAGAAACATAGAATCTGAGACTGGAAAGGGATTACAGGGAGATCTCCAATTCCTACGAATTTCAAGTGTAAATGGGCCAGTTAATGCTTAACCTCTGACCTCCATGTGATGTGTAAAGGTCACAATAACCTCACCATCCTGCTGCTGTTAGTTAGTTTGAGTATCAACATCTTGGCAGGATGAGCAGACAATTTCACTGAACTGTAAAATTTAAGGCCTTTGCACACCAAGTCCGTATTTTCCATCTGAAAATGTTGCACATTTAAAAATAAATATGACCTCACATTTTGTAAACCATGTTTAGCACCACCTCCGACACTTTTGTCCATCATTAAAGTTTTCAGAACAGCTTCGGTTTTATGTGTTTTTTCATAACAAGCTTAATAAATTCGTGGAACAATCAAAAGTCTCCAAAAGGTGTAAACACTGCATGCACGAACTGGGCAAGGGGTCAGCTCAGCCATTACGCATGACTGGATCTCCTGGGATCTCTGGCACAGCCATGAAACACTGAGAATATCGGCTCTGCAGAAAAGTGTGATAAACAGACTGATCCCAGGGCAGCTGCTGACCAGGACCTTGTCTGCAGGTTGCAGCGTTTTGAGGCTGTGCCCTGAGGATCTGTGGATCGAGAAAAAACGTTGATCACCTAATGCACACTTTTCCAATGATACAGTTTGGATTGCCTGTTAAAATCTGTGCTGCTCTTGATGAATTCTCGGGATTAGATGGAACCAATATTTTCTTTTTGTCTCATCTTTTTTTTCTTCAGCAAATAAAGTCACACACTCAGTGTGCAAAGTTTCTGTGTGCACTACGCATGACAGATTAAAAAAACACATAGGAAAAATATTTTATTGCTAATGCAACAGCTGTCTATAAAAACTATAATCCTAATCTAAAATCTTTATTGTTTTATTTTCAATCTTTAATCTTTAATATCTTTAATGTTTTGTTTAACTGTAAAGAACATTACATTATATTTTTAAAGCACACTACACTGAATTTCATTTGTACAAAATGTGTTATAAAATTAATTTGTTATTGATTGTGGTATACAGTTGATTAACTGATTGGTCAAAACTTTAGTTTCTGTTAAAACATAACTTTCAAAAGGTTGAGTTAACACCTAAGTAAATGTTTACATATGAGATTTGCTGATCTGCAGATTTTGACACAATCTCGGCATTACATTTCCCAACGGCGTCACAGTTTACAGGTTGTGACTTGCTTTGACCAGTAGATACTAATTATTGTATTTGTACAATAATTTTGCCCTATGTGCAATGAAGGATCAATGATTTGAGTGAGAATGATCCAGTCAGTGCCAGGCAGGTCATCAGTTTTTTTTTCATTTTTTCACTTTTTTTTATTCAATATACAGAGAATGCCAACTCTGAGTTGCTATTTGTAAGCATGGATTAAGGGGGGCAAAGGCATGTATTCAGAAGGAAGGTAAAAGGCCATGGCAGAGGGGCCTGAGGAAGACGTGTGTCACATGTGTTGGAGGAGAAGCCGCAGCAAGAGGAGAAAGTCCTTCATTGGTCCTTTAGTGAAGAAATGCTGCACAAGAGCTGTTCCACAATGAATGTCTGAATCTGTCTAGTGTAGGTACATAGGTCTTACATGTCGACGGCACTTCATGGGCATGGAAAGACGTGCACACAAGAATAAAATGAATAAAATGGAAAATGTTTTTTTTTTTTAAATGTCTTTGGCATCTCAAAAACGTTCAAAAAGTAGTGCAGCTGTAGAGTGCCGCAGGGTTTGTTATATCTGGTGAAATCACCTTTGGAGAGAAGAATACAGTCCCTGCTGTGATATGCTTGCTTGCCTTTTTTGGCACATACTGCAACTTTATTATCAAGTATAGGTTTAGGCCTGTGTGTGAACTGTTTTGAAGACTTCTGAATGGACAAATGTGCTCAAGCAAATGAGAAAAACTGCAATACACAACTTATTTTACATAGTTAATATAATAGGTTGATAGGTGTGGGCACATATTGTGAAACATTTGTGAGTGCTTTGCAGTTGATTTTGAATGTATACGTCCTGAAACATGATCATTTTGGGGTCTCTGTATGAAAAGTATGAAATATATGTCTTTTCCAGCTCCTTGAAACCATGCAACGATCCATTTTCTTGTCTGGGCAACGTCAAGAGTTGAAAAGACAGAGAGAGAAGGAAGACAGGGAGAGAGAACAGTGAATGAAAGCAGTAAACAGAAGGACAGACTGACGGGTTTGACTCTGAATTGATTTATGGTTCCCACCTCTGTTTCATCTTTCAGAGCTGATGAGTAAGAGCGTCAAGTGGGCCCAGCAGGCAGCAAACCTGGCTTAGCCTGTTCTGCTCTGGCCTGGTTTTCTAATACTGACATGTTTGCCTTGCGTAACACTCTCTAGATGAATCCAGTAGAACCATTGCCATGCAATGGTTGAAACGAGCAAAAAGAGAAGGGATGCAAATGCCCAGTGCATCCCCAGGAGAGCGAGAATACAAAGCACAAAGATCTCTGAACAAGATAGAAAAGTAGGAGTGGATTTTTTGGCACTGTATTGTAACTCTGATGGCGTGCATAATGTCAGCTCAGTTTTTGTGATACTCTGCTAATCCCTCCAGAGGAGAAATATGTTGTTTTCACTTACCCCCTCCACAGAGGGCAGAGTCAGATACTGAACAGTGCTGCTTTAGCTGGTGGGGAGGCTTAGGCAAAGACAAAATGTTGGATAATTAACACAGTGTTGCATTCAGAGCTTCCAGGAAGCTCTGGTGAGGGGTGATGACTGGCCAAAAGCAGAGGGAGCGTTTAGGTCATTAATACTGACGTGTTTTTAATGATGGAATTTGGTATACTCGCATGTTTTGAAAACAACTTTGTTTAAAGTCTCCTCTGAGGGCTCCATTTCTCTCGCTCATTCTCTTTATTTTGAGCGGGAAATAACGCAATAAGGCAAAATGCCGGAGGAAGTGGGGGCTCCACAAGGCTCTGCTTTCCTCTGTTACAGCACTAGAAACTAAGATACTTAAAGGAGGATGACGCATTACTAAAATGGAATAAGTCACAGTTCTTCTGATAAACAAATTAGGAGAAAAACGAGTTTGGAAAAAGAAAAACAGCAGAGAGAGGAGACGGGAAGTATATACCATCTTCAGCTGGCACAGATTGTAAAATTGGGTGAATAAAAACAAAGATATTGAACTTAATGCCTACTTCCTGACAAGGCTACACCATAATAATGCTCATTTGGGTGTGGGGCAGGAAACCAAAGGGGAGACCCAATGCATCCAAAGCGGAAACTCGCAGAACAGAGCAGGGCAGCCAAAGCAGACAACTGGTGTCAAAGGGAAACGTGAGGAACTTGCTAAATTAGAGGTTAGCAACATCCAAGCACAATACAACACATGGTTTTTGCAACGGCTGAGAGTGTCTATATCCTGGTTAAAATCATGATGACATTATTTTTTTAATAAAAAAAAAGACATCTATTTATTTCAAGATCTCTGACACCACCCTCAGTGTGTTTCGCTGCCCTGCTGTCCCTACTTCCTTGTTGCTGCTATAACAGTAAACAAGCGAGCACAACATTATTTTCCTCCCTTGTAAAATTTGAATTTTGACCACAGCACCACTGCTGTCTAACCACTACCGTCTCTGAGCTGCTCCAGTCCTCTGTTGTCTGAGCCAGAGTTGTGGCTAATTGATTTTTACAGACTCAGACTTGAACCCAGGCCTTCAGCGACTCCCTGGTCACCGCACCGCTGTCCTGCTGCTTCCCAGTGTGACACTAAATTGTCTCTCATTCTGTCTTGGCTCATGTTGTGATCTAGTTGGCAAAGGGATGAATTTGTAGTAATGTGACCAGAGGCCGGGTTTCTAGTGGGTGACATTCTCTTATAGGGTGTAAATATTCATTATAATGATTTATCATAATAGTACGTATATATTTCTGTTGATTGCCATTTATATAATGCGACACAGCTTTAATTTGAGAAACGTATGCATG
>OMLB01035370.1:0-11382 GCA_900302555.1 Myripristis jacobus | reverse complement strand
CAGTCAAATTTCAAACAGGCTCTTTGGTGGAGAGATGAAACATTGGTAACGTTGCAACAGACTTGAATCAAGGTAACTCTTCTTGGACCAAAAAAAAAAAAAGAACAAGCCTTTATTAAATGACTAATTCAGAGGAGTCCTTCACTATGGCAAAGACCTTTCTTGGTTTATTGTTAAACTATGACCTAACCATGTAATTACAACTTTTTCATTTGTTTTATCTAGGAGCTGCCTTGGTTCAAGCCAGCTGAACTGCTAACAAACAACCCAAACAAACTAATGCTCCCCAATTACCATAAAAACAAACTGCCAAAAGCCACACAGCGGTTCAACACTTAGACGAGTCCCCTGACGACTGTACTCACATGAAGGAGACGGTGAAGTGGAACCTCTGCCTGAGGCCTCTGAAGGTGATGAAGGACTGGCCGGGGAAGCTGCGGGTGGTCATCTCACAGTAGGGCTTCTCGTACTCGCCCGGAGGACACTGGCACATGAAGCCGCCCACCAGCAGGTCAACACACTTCCCACCATTTTTACACACACCCGGGACGCACCGGCCGGACCGGGCATTCAACTCGCAGTGCTCGCCTAGGTGAGAAAGGGACAGGAGAGCAGCCAATTGATTTAACACTTCCTGACTTGTCTATACCAAGGACTTTGGTAGCTTCACTTGATTGTATCTACTTATGTAAATGCAATATGTATATATATATGATGCATATCACCAGCACACAGTACTATTTTCAGAGTTACACTCATTGATCCATGGGACTGCAGGTTGAAACAAAATGAAAGATGAAAGAAGAATTTCCAGTCACTATAATATTGTTTCATCTGTTCATTGTCTCACATGAGGACATAATCCATTACTGACTGACATACAGGCGGTCAGACCACAGTTTTGACTTCATTTTTTAAATTTAAATTGAAATGACTTTGATTTTCAGTCATGCACACTTACATAAACATATTTGGGGTTTTTTTTCCTCCTCATCGAGCCTGCAGCTTAAACACAACGCCCTGGCTGAGCAAAGTCGGCCACGGTTTAATGCCCTTCTAAAACAGCAGTTCAGGAAAAGCCTACCTCCATTTAAACACAAGCAACAACCATGAAGCCCTGTTTATGGGCTTTTCTGGGAAGCACCAGCCTAAGAGTAACAGGGTAATTTTGCCATATTTGGTGAGAGAGAGAGAGAGAGAGGAGGAGAACGGGGGAAGAGAGAGATAAGAAGGGTGGGGAGGCAGAGACAGGGACAAAAAGAAAGAAAGAAAGAAAGGAAGAAAGAAAGAAAGAAAGAAAGAGCAGGGTGACAGAAAGGGCGGATAAAGAAGTTTGTGTGCATGAGCAGCTTAGCCAAGCCATCGCCGACTGCATACTGATGCCTTTGAACCACATAAACCCCAAACTATAACTCTATCCTCGCTGTGACTGTCTGTGGAAAATTAGGAGGCTTAACCTTTATTTTGTAGCATTGGTCCAGGTTGAGGTTTACTAGTTTTAAGGAAAAATCCACTCTATCAGATATCATCAATTTGTGATGTGATGTGCGTTTGTTATTTGTGGAATTTAAGTTGCCTCATTCTACCTCTCCTACATCTACTTCAGTTGGTGATTCCTGCATTCCCACAATGCCTTTCGTCAGTCAGTGGGCATGTTAAGTAGCTCTGTGATCATTCAGTGGTGGGTTATGTATGTTGTTATGGCCACAGCCCTTACTCAAAAGCCTGAGTTGTCTTGTGGTTGCATTGCGGTCTGGTCCATTGAGGCTGTAATTGGTGGAAAATTTGGTGTTTCTGCTGTTTCTGCCATGGACGATGTCAAATTAACTCTTCCTCTTTGATTCAAATGAACTGCCAAAAAATTATGTTCTGAAGAAGACATGATGCCGTGCCGACATTTTAGCCAGTTATCCGCAGGAATAGGAAAAAATACGCCACCAAAGATAACTGCTTTCACTGTTTCTTCATCTTTGGGCTGCCCTCCCTGTTTACACCACTTTCCTTGTTGGAGTGGGTGTGGACACATGTAGGTGCCCCCGCTGATAACATGAACTGTCTAGTGGGTCTAGCAAGAGTAGACTGTTCTACTCATATACCAGACTTCAGATTGACTTTAAGTTATCTACTTGGTCTTTAGAGCCTGCAGCCATTTCTAAAGTAGACTAAGCCAATCCCTCGCTGACTGACTTAGAGGCTGTGTCTTGGCTCCAAAGTTATCTGTTACATTGTCTAATCCCCAGTTTCCTATTGCAAAGGGGTCTCAGCATGGCAGATTCCTCCACTAATTGACCATGAGACTCTATTTTGGCCCATAAATACATACTCGGCTCTGCTCATTTAAATTCCTTCAGTTCGGCTCTAATGTTATTTGTGATAGATGCCTCGGCGTCCCACGCAATGCTGTGTGACAACTCGGCCTCCAGGCAAGATCTGGAAGGTACCGATCTCTTCGAGCAGGACACACACAGACCCCCAACACTACAGCCTGGAACCAGGTAATAGCCCTTCTCTCCTCAGCGTAATCCCTTTTACCGAGGTGGAATTAGGAGGATCCGCTTCCCTGTAATGTGGGAAACCCAAGGAGGACGGAGCGGGCCCTTGCTGTCATCGGTCTCATAATGGCCCCTGATGAGCCTTGACTATCAGGAGTTGAACTGTGACCTTCAAAGAGTGACTTGGACATGTAGGTAGGGAAATATGAAGGGTGAGAGGGAGAGGGATGGAGATAGAGAATGGGAGAGGAAGACGGGAGAGCGAGAATGAGTCAGGTATTATCAAGTAATTACATCAGATAAGGAAGAAAATGGAGGAAGAGAGGGAGAGGAAAGGTAGAGTGGAGGGAGAGACAGAGGGGGAGGAGGGATGAAGGCTGTCAGGGGCCCTCTAGGTCCTATTTGGGAGAGACAGCAAGGCGGAGACAGCAAGGTATCAGATGAACAAGGGGGAAATACAGGAGGAAGATCACTGACATCGGGAAACATTTCGGAAAGTGATTTCAATGGGGACGATGAAAGCTCCCACGTCTTTCCATGGCTCATCTACAGTCGGCAGTGGTGTTGCACGGGCTGAGCCACAGCTCCCAGGCATTGTTAAGAGGTTGTTTTTTTCCTTTGAACTAAAACAATATACAGAAGTTCTTTTTAGCTAAGGGCAAATACTTCTTTGAATTAGTTTAAATGATCAGTTTCAGGCCTTAATCTGGTCGGGCCAAATCACAAATGTATAAGTCTTGATGATGTGTTTAGCCATATTTTTAGCTATAATATGAATTATTCCACTGATCCAAAAAAAAAAAAATCCTTAAGACTTCTTTCTTAGGAAGATAACAATACAGTAAATGGCAAAAAAAAAAGTCATTAGTATTAATAAGCTCTTGGTAAATGAGTAAGTGATAGGAAGGATAGATCTGGCTTAACCGGTGAGTCAGCATTCCTTGCACTTCTACACAGCAGTATATTTATATGTATTGTGAATGTATGTGTGCGCTCAAGTGTGCACACAGAACGCTTTCCCTTTTAGCACCGGGGATAACCACTAACCGACAACAATGAGTGGTGAGAGCTTTGACAACCTGTCAGTGCAGTTTTGCAGTTTTGTTAAACTAATGAAAGCAACTCTGAAAGGTGTTTCAAAGCGTTCTCACATAATTACAACAGACTTTCATTGTGAGTAATTTGTAGTAAGCATGATTTTATGATTCATTTTCTTTTAAATTTTGGATTAGAGCCCAAAGAAAGCATGATAAAATTGAAGATTAAAGATAAGAGTTTCCAACATTTCCAATTTAGATGGATGTGGGTCAAATTGTATAACTTTTTTCACTCCTCCAAAAATAATTTTGAGATTAAACTGATCCAAATTCAATGAAATGACTCATTAAAATGTCCATTTCTTCCAGCATAGCAGACTTACCAGTGAAATCCTCCTGGCACTCGCAGGTGTAACCCCCCTCTCGGCTGCGGCACTTCCCGTTGTTCCTGCACGGGCCTGAGTAACACAGGTCGATCTCGGTCTCGCAGTAGTCCCCGGTAAAACCGGCAGGGCAGCGGCAGCGCAGCCCGTTGATGGGGTGGATGGGCCGAAACAGAACCGTGTCGGACGAAATGAAGGGAGGCGAGCTGTCAAACTTCAGCACCGATACACATTTCATGTAGTTCTCACAGGGCTCCCGGAGGCAGATGTTGTCGTCGAATGGAAGCACCTGGAGACAGAGTTTTCTTCAATGATGACTGCTTTATTGTTCGTTCTCACAACCTGAATGACATCTTAATATGATGATAATGCACAAATAGCTCACAATTTAGGATTCAGTGTACATTTTCATGTTTGTTTGTAATAGTTTAGAACTGATTTTATGGTTTGTGCGAAGAAAATATGACAATTTATTGAGATTACACTGAAAACGGGGAGAACCATCAGTTTCTATTCCGTTTCTAGTGTTAAATGCGTTTACAGTACCAAGTGGAGATGATTCTGCCATGGTTTTAAAGCCATTTTGTTGTTTGTGTGTGCATGTTTGTATAAAATACCTGCTGAGAAGATATGAGCCTGAGCAAAGTCCTGTTGAGGTAAATCTGCTCCTGCAGCTCCTCCGAAGGGAAATACCTCCCTCTGCCCGGGGCGCCCCCCGGCTGCAGCGCCGAGAAGGTCACGTTCAGGATGGAACCACGCACGTCCGTGTCATTCTGGATGTTGAAGACAAACACGGCATCCCGATTGGTGGAGAGCACAGCGGCCACGCCCTCCAGGAAGCGGGTAAGCAGGGGCGAGAGGAAGCGCTCCTGGGACATGTTCTCCAGGCGGACCGTGATGCTGTTGGTCAGCATGTCGTCGGTGATGATGGTGACACGCAGCGTGCAGTGGGCCACGACCCGGTGAATGCCATCTGGAGAGAGACAAAGATAACTCAGCCTTAGTTTAAACGATCGTAACGAACGTAAAACGATCAGTTCTGCCTATCACTGCAGCTTTACCATACACCCATAACACAAAAAAGATATTTCTTTCTCCTTTGTGCAATCTGTTCATTCAGATTGTCTCTGTGTGATTTGGCAAAGTTTCCAGTTTGAAAACCTGTATCTGTCTGCCCAGACAGAGCGTGGACAGATATAGTTTTCCAGTGTTTTTTGGCAGGAAATAGTTCCCACTTTGGCAAATCCCTGTGGATAGATAGACTGCACTCGAGGTAAGTGGACAAATGTCTTCTAGAAATGTCCTTTTACAATGATAATCAAAGATCACACATAAACTTTGTCCATTTTCTCAACCAAATTGGTATTAAAGGTTGCAGGGACTGTCAATAGGCAAAATACATCCAATATTACATGCAATGACATGAGAATAAGATATTATGCAAGATTTAATCTTATTTCATTTCTACACAATGTTTATAATCAAGGAGAGGGGGAGTTATTAGTGACTGAACACAAAAGGAAAGAGCTGCCAACAGTAGCACTATGGCTTCTCAGAGCATAAAGTGCCATGTCTCCAAGGCTGCCACTAATTGAAATAATCCAGTTAGGCAGCCAAACTCCTGTACTTCTGCCTTTTAAGGGAGAAACTGAGGAAGGATTGGTGAGAGTGAAACTGAAATGTGTTTAACCAACCAGAGTCAAGCAGCAGAAAAAAAAAAAATTGCCAGCAAAGATCAAAGGAGCAAAACCAAGCACGGTGTCCTTCGACAAGAGGTCAGGCTTTAGCCAGGCGATTACTTTGTGCGATACAACTCCTATCACCAAACCTTACAGCAGACACACGAAGGAGAGGAGGGACACATTAACGCAACAAAACACACTTGCAAGCCAAAGTGTTTTCAAGGCTTCCTGGAGATGAACAGGTGAAATTCTAGACAGGTTCCAAAATGAGACAGAAGTCATGTAAAATAAAATTTAAAAAAAAAAAAAAAAAGCACATTCTCATACCAGACACTTTAAATGCAGCTGGTAACTTAAGTCCTTGGCTGAGATCGTTTCACTTTGACAGACTAATAACCTTGACACAGTATAGTCAAGCCCGAGCTGGGTGTAGCAGCACATACAGTGTGCATATTACATGTCACTTCACATCAAACCTATTGCTCAACGTTTGTTTAAAATGCTAATCACTTGTGACTCACGCGTGAGAAAAGTGTTTCAGTCTTCAAAAAAAAAAAAAAAAAAAAAAAGCTGGACTGGTTTTCTTTTGTCAGAACTTGCTCTAATAAATGAAATGGAAATCAGAGGCTATGGTGACTTGGTGCTGCAATGAGACTGCAATAGCATTATAAATAAATAAATAAATAAATAAGAAATCTGTTGGTTAGAGGTTATTTTTTGGTAATTTCCTGTAAAGGTGTGAGTATTTCTACCCCACTAATTTCCTCAGGAGTGTAATGTTACACTGAGAATTGGACAGACGTGAAGTGCCTATTGTGCTGATTTCCTGCCAGGGCACTCTCTCTTTCTGTCTCTTTATCTCTCTCTCTCTCTCTCTCACTCTCTCTCATAGTCCTCCTCTAGCACCAATCAGCATTCACCAATCTCTGTCAAACTGTTTACTCTCTCTCTCTGACAGTTCTGGTAAACTGATACATCAGTTTGTAAATATTGGCCCTTTATCAAATATCAGATGTTGCTCAGACATACAGTCCATTTGGGATGGCAGGTCCTCCCTGATCACGGCTACACCTGCATTGAAACTGAATTATTTTCGTATCTTTTGCACATTTTACTTGTTTAATTGTTTAATCATATTTTTTTTCTTGTAAATTAACCCTTTAAAGGCAGTAATGTATCCCAGCATGGGTCTGTCCGCCATACAGTGATGTGTACCCTAAAAGAGTTTCATTAGTCTGGGTTTCAGCGGAGAATTTTAGTGTCACATTATGATATAAACTGTTTCAGAGGCATTTCCACCCTGACAAAAAATACAAATCTCATTATTAGGCATTGCAATGGAAATGTTAAAAATATCAGCAGAAAATATTGGCTATCAGGCACAATCTGCACAAATACATTCATATCTGCATCAAATCTGTATCGGTCGAACCCTAACCTGAATACTACCCCTCTCCCCCGATTCTCAATCTATACAGAAGCTTAACAGCTTGACTTGTTTTCTGTTCCACTAGATTGAATTAGGTAGTTGCCCATCGGTTTAGAGTCGGCCTGATTCAAGTCTAGGCAGGGAGTAATTGGATCAATCTAAGATTTCTGCCCCAGGGGAGGGTCGGGTCTGATCTCATACCCGCTGCTGGCGCAACTTTAAATTCTGGTGCCTATGGAGGGAAGCAGAAGGCTATAGGTTGTAGGGGGCACGGGCTGGGTGAAATGCAGCTGACAACAGGTGGTGAGGCCAGATGAAATTCCCAGTGGGGTAATACTGTTGAAGCAGCGAGGAAAGGCGGGTCGAGTTGCAGAGCCTTGCTGCACCGCGCTGAGGACTGTGTTGCCGTGTGGTGTGTATGTGTGTGTGTGTGTGTGTGTGTGTGTGTTACGTGCGGGTGGGTGAGCCTCGACCACAGGTGCGCTGTCACTCTCACTCGCATAGGAGGTCATTTCTCAGGACCCTGATTTTCCTCTTCCCTAACTTACACACACACACACACACACACACATGCACAGATATACAGATCTAGGCACAGTCAATCAGAGCAGGGTGTGAACAGGCTGGCTTGTCAGGCTAGCTACAGGCTAACGTGCAGGACTGCTAACCAGACTGGAGGTCAACTACCACTCTGCCAGCGTGGACAACACACAGTGGGTGGTAGGAAACAAGAAGGTCTAGCAGTTCAATGCAACTGTGGAGGCAGTAAAGAGGCAGTGAACACAGGAATATTTTGATAAACAAACCAAGTGTTGGCTAAATTGATTGTACAAAATGATATCGTGTTAATGTCATCACAGTGAGGTGAAAGCTAACATCTTATTTTTTCCCAAAGTGTTTTTCAGCTGAAACAAGTGGGCAAACTGAACTGGAGGCTGCATGGACTGGTGTATTTATCCTCATACGTCTTTGCACGTCCACAGTGGAAACACAGACAACCTTGAAAATTATTGGGACTAAAAATTCCAGGTACTTAAGGTGTAAACACGGTTAAGTAAGTAAAAAGTAAAACGTAATGTACAAATATTGCAAATTAATGCTTCTAATGTTGCCCATGCCGAGAAGTTTGTTATTCAGTTGTGACTCCGTAGCAGCCTTTAAAGCCACTTGTAGAGTTCAGA
This sequence comes from Myripristis jacobus, assembly GCA_900302555.1. Taxonomy (NCBI): domain Eukaryota; kingdom Metazoa; phylum Chordata; class Actinopteri; order Holocentriformes; family Holocentridae; genus Myripristis; species Myripristis jacobus. The sequence continues at coordinate 3,178 of OMLB01035370.1, read as the reverse complement.
GACATAAGACTTACTATTTCAGAGCAAACATATAACGTTCATAACATGATGCTGCCTGCAAAACCAACGCTGCAAACGTTGGTTTTGCAGGCAGCATGCATAAAGTGAGTCATATCTACTGGTTAGGAGGTGATACTGGAGTGAGAGAGTTGTTGTTTTGCGGCAGGCTGAGTGACACAGACGACATGTGACCACCGGCTAGCTGTAACTCAGGAATGAAAAGTAGGTTATGACCAACATGGCCAATTTTGATCAACAAAATTTGCCATAGAATTTCCATAAAATTTTGTTACTTTTTTCAAGTCAAGTTTGGGATTTGGACAAATATTCACTGATTCCCCACTGGACAATGTTTCAATGAATGTCAATAATCTGGAGCGATAAGCTATAAATTTTGGTGTTGCACATTTCTGAGAAGCCCTGTTTCATATTTTATGGTAATAAACTCTAGCCTACTGGAATCCAGCCACAGCAACAAGGCGGTAGCCAACTTGGTGACTTCCATCTTTCTTTACCCCCAGACTCACACACACATTAACAATTCCCTCTGCAACAACACATTGACATTAAGCAGCAGCTGCAGTGTACCGAGCTGCAGTAATGCGCTGGAAAGGAAACAGTCATTCGGTGATTGTGCTAACAGACGGGGCATTGTCTGTTTATTTCTCTGTAGCGCTCCACACCTGTCTCTCCCGCTCTCTCGCTCTCTCTCTCTCCTTCCTCCCTCTGTCTGTCTGTCTGTCTCTGGGCATACAATGTTATTCCACATGCCACCAGAGATCCATCAGATGATACGGCAGCACACACACAAATACACTCACAGTCTGCACATATTCATAATATATGGCGGAGAAAGGCATGCACGCACTGATTATTTTATTAAATTAAATTCCATTATCCGAGCTAAATCTGTTCACTTTTTCTACGTCTCTCTTGCTCTCCCTCTCTCCCTCGCTCTCTCTCTCTCGCACACACACACACCTCATGCCAAGTCAAAACATTACACCAGTTGTAGAAAGTCAGATCAAATGAGTGCGCAACCAAGTGGGTCCTGACACAATCTGTTACCACTGGGCCTGGCTTAACACAACAGTAGCCCTCTGCAGCACACACACACACACACACACACATCACTTTCCATCTCAGTCACATTCGAACTTTGGCACACTCTACCTGCACCGCTCACACCCATACACACACACACAAATGTACACAGACAATCCCTACACATCTGACACTGAAGGCTCTGCTCAGGATGAGGCTTTCTCAGGCTGAGCGACATGTTTGACATGAGGCCTCATCACCTGTTCTCCCCACACTTAAAAAGCCAAGTCGGTCTATTCACTCACTAAGTAAACTATCTCAGATTAGCACCCTGATACCGTCAGCAGATCAGTCAGCGGCGTCTGGATTATCGTCTTGCAAGAGTGGGAGGGATTTGCACCTTTTTGGACACTCTGATTGATGAGGAATGGCAGGAGAAACAGTGGGAAAACCAGTGACGTCAAAGAATAAGAGCATACTGCAGCTGAATGATATTATAGCTATTAAAGAAAGAGAGAACTCCCAACTTCTGATCCTCCTGTGCCTCTAAGCTGAGAAAAAGCAGTGGGAGAGCAGCAGTGCCAAGGGAGCAGGAGGTAATAGATATCACATTAGTCTCATTATGGAGTTAACCTGCGGTATGATACAATAATACCTTATTGTTCTATTTGTCCTGTGGCACAAGTGCCATGTTTCCGCAAAATCACAAGACGTGACGGAAACTTAAGTCCGCAATGCTATGACACATCCAGTGACGTTCACCAGCTCTTTTATTTTTAGCCCTGGAAAAGAGAAAATTGTTGATTTAGTGCTTACAACACTGGACACTAACCATATGAGCTATATGGAGGTAAGATCTGATATTATTATCTCAAAAAGGACCTAGACACCATTTACCACCTCCTGAGGCAAAGCATATTTAAGTGTTTCTGCTCGCTTTAGCATGAAAATATTTGTGTTTAGTCACTGTTTTCTTTACATTTAGTCCGTATCATGCAAACAGATACATAGATGTACTTTCAAGAAACGGGAAATAAAGATTGGCAAATCCAGTTGCGACAAAAAATAAAGGAAGAAGAGGCAGATTTAGCCTTGGCGGAGTTTTATGAGGTAGCTGATGTCCTTTTCCTTTCTCTGTCCTGGGCATCCCCATCCCACACTATTTATAGAGGCCGCCAGCTGCTAGAATAGGATCAGTGGCAACACACACACACACACACACACACACACACATACATACCATATAGGCACACTCAGAGCGGACGTGATGGGCTGAACCGTGGAAAGGGTGAGTAGCAGGCAGACGCCATGGAAAAAGACACTCTCTCTATATGTAAGCATGCCATCAAACACATACACACACACACACACACTCACCAGCAGACGTGCACCAACACAGTGACAGACACACAGTTTAAAAGGCCTCGCTATTTCAAAAGATGACTCTCCGAGTAAAAACAAGAGCTGGGAGCATCAAAGCCGCGGTGTCGCTGCAACACTTTTAAAGTGTCGAGACAAGAGTTTAGATTTTAGTTTGAGTCAGAGTTTGCATCTAGGGAACATCAAAAGGCACAAATAAGTGTAAGAAACAAAGTTATAAGCAGATGAGGTGAGATTCACAGCCTAGAGGGGTGTATGGTAGTCTTGCCTAAAAATCAGTATTGAAATAATAGTGAAGCAACTAAGAGAGCTAAGTCAAAAATCCTATCACATCTATACTTGTTCCATGTCCAAAATTATCTCTATTAACTGAGATGAATCAGTTTGTTTGCAAAAATATCGTATGTTAAACTGTTTTTTCTTCATCTATTATCACCAGTGAGAGGAAATATAGTTGTGTGGTGTGGTTATACACCGCTCAATATATTTATAGATGTCAGTTGTTGTTTTATTGGCTGGGATTTATTGAGCTGCAGCTAAACTAAATAAGTAGGTATCAAATCAACAGGCCACACAGGGGCCAGCGGTGTCGGTGGTGGTGGCTGCAGAGGTGATAAGAGGTGTTAATGAGCTGTGAAGCAATGACACACTTGTGTTTGTGTATGGCAACGAATGACCACACACACACACACACACACACACTCACTCACTCACCCACACACACTCTAGTCTCTCTGAAATAGTGCATATCTGT
>OMLB01035369.1:0-16914 GCA_900302555.1 Myripristis jacobus | reverse complement strand
TTTTTTTTTCCCCTTTTTCCCCCCCCCCCCCTCTCTCTCTCTCTCTCTCTCTCTCTGTCTCTCTCTGGCCAAGGCAGATGGCCGCCCACCCAGAGTCAATTTCTGTTCGGGGTTAAACGGGTTTGTTCCTCAACACTGTTGCCCTGTGCTTGCTCTTGGTCCATGGATTTGACTGATATCTGTTGGGTTTCTCTAAAGAGCCTTGAGATAACTTCTGTCATGATTTGACGCTATACAAATTGAACTGAATTGTATTGAATTATTTATACACTAAAAATAAATACAATATTAAACACCAAAACAACACACTAAAATAAAGGATTCTTAAAGCTGACATTTTTCTGCACATTGCACACATTGCATTGTGCTGATCGGCTGAGATCAGTCTCATGTCTGGCAGAGTGAAAATCTCATCCTGAATGCAAATATATCATTTATTGAAGGTGGTGAAACTTCAAAGAAATGGCGTGGGGAGGTAAATATCATGGTGTGTCAATAATGACAGTAGGTCCACGCTGCCTGGAGCACACGCTGTCGGCACTTGTAGAATCCAGGGACTGGAAGATTGAGCGCAGAAATGACAACACTTAATGATAATGTCGTTATTTTTAACAGTGTCTGTATCCATTTTTAAGCTCGTCATTAGATCTCCACGATGCTGGTTTGTGTATTGGGAGGATCCTCATTACCATGTGGGGACAGCATTCATGAAGACATCCAGTACTTTAAGAAATATGGTGCCATCTCATAAAAAGTTACTTGCCAAATTTTCTCATACAACAGATGTTTCTGCAGCAGTCTGACTGGTCGAGAGCCATGTGTTTTAACATCTCATGAGCCACCTGGATTAACACTCCCACAGCTGTCAAACTACCAGCTGATTCTGTCTCGCAGGTGATTCAGCCTCTGTTAAAATAGCCCAAACAGCCTTCTCTGTGTTGCTAACAATGGGCATGTTTCCAAATATAACTTTTGGTTTGGATTATGAGCAGTGAGAGGTGCTAATATTTCTATTTTTATGCACCCGGCCCCTAAATTTGGGGGCCAGAGTACATTTTTTGGTGGTCCAAATCTAAATTTATGCAAAAATAATGCAGAAAATGTAATTAAATGCAGCTTTTCTTAACTGTGATACTTCAAAAAAATGGAAAAAGGAATATGCCATAGAAATAAAATAAGAAGTGAACACAGAAAAAGAAGAAATGAAAGTATTTTGGGGATGATATTGGAGTTTTAGCCAATATTCTCTAACTCGTTTGGCTAATACCAATTTATGCACATATTGTTTCTCCACCTAATTGCAGAGAACTGTCTCTCCTGCAGTGGAACTAACATCTGCTTTTATTGTGAAGGCCCACTGGCAGATGCAGACATAAAATACAATCCTTTTCAACATGTAGACACTCAACTGGGCAAAATAAGAAAACTACTTCAGCTTAGATTATGTAAAACATGCCATTTTTTATATAACATTTTCTTTCAATCAAAACTGTAAGATTCATCCTATTGAAACAGTTATGATATGATATTTCATTTCTAAAGTCAGTATCAGGTGATGCTGATGTAATGCCGGTATTTCTGTGCATCCCTAATTAATTTATATATTCATTTCTATTCATTTATCAAGGTCACAGGGGATGAGCTGAATGAACGGATAAGAGAATGAATGGATAAGAGCATGAAGAGCTACAAGAGAAATAGTACTGACCCTTGATTTTTTTTTTAAGTTGTCTAGAGAGTAAAGTTGATATTCAGTTTGGTTTGGTTCGACTATTTCACTGGGAGCTCATTTTCACTTTTATTCTCCAGTTTTTGATGTTTCTCTGTCCTGCACCTGCCAGAAATATATGAGCTTTATTCTCTTTTATAGAGGAAGTAACAGATATAATGCTGAATGTAGGTTTGGGGAACTACTTTTTCACCAAGCATTAAAAACGGTAACTTAATTTAAGTGTTTGGTTTGAGATAAAAACAAAATTGTTGCTACAACATCATAACTGTTGTGGAAGATAAAGCAGGAGCAGCGATTACACAGTGCCTCTCGTTTCATTCCAGATTGCCACTGTGTGTGTTTTTTATTAAACATCTCAAAGTGATAAACACAGCATATAAACACATTTCTGTTCCTGTTTGTTTGGTTCAGTTCCTTTTCTCAGTTCACTGGAGTCCATCACCTAAGTCCATACTTCCACAACTTCAATAAAGCACATATTCACTCTAGTCTGTGGTTAATTCTGTGATAAACACATTTTCATTGACTTTTATGCCCAATAAATTCCTCTAGTAAATAAAGTGCATTTTTGTCACTCATTATATAACTAGTCAACACTGATATTCACTTTCAGCATCTTTCAAAAATCACAAAATGTCCCTTTAAATATGCCAAACTTTACTTTAAGCCTCTGTCATAACTACAGGCCACTGAAATGTATGAACTAGAAAATGTCTGTGCCTGTTAATCATATAAACCTTTGCAATAATGAGTGTTTAAACATTTACAGTGTACAGGAGGCCACCACTGTCCGGGAGAAACTCCGCCAACACTTTCTCTCTGCTTTTACGTGTCAAAATCACACAAACACGCTATAAACTCTTAACACACTGCCACGTAAATACCGCATGACCTTATGAGGTAAAAGTTGTGATTTATGAGATAAAACAGAAGAACTGCGTCTCTTCTCGTTCCAGATTGCCTTTAAGGAGAAGTTGAGACGTCCTCTAACTGGTCCCCAGAGCAACAGGGATGAGCACAACGGTTCCAACTCACTGCTACCTAAACCAAATCTCTCTCTCTCTCTCTCTCTCTCTCTCTCTCTCTAGTCCAATTAAATTAACTTGGACCCTAATATTATTAAAATAAATGTACACAATAATCCAGAAGTGCAAATATAATTACATCCAAATTTTATCTCATACATGTGGTGACACCATTTTAGGTGTGCCACACTTAAATAGACCTAGTGTTGCATTTGTAACTCTTGGTTGTCTTGCCTGACATGTTGTTTGATATGCTAGTAATGAAGGGCTATATGTATATGACATAATCGCTTTGTCAGCACGGAGGAGAGAAGTTTCATTGTTTTCCCACAAATTATTAGGGAAACAATGAAACTTCTCCTTACTGAATTACTGGAAATTGTATTGTACTGGAATATTGTATTATTGGTATATCAAGGTTTGATGCTTAGTTGTAAATTGGCCAGCTTTGCAGAACAGGTGGCAAGCTTGAAAGTAGCACTAAGCTATCTCCCTGTTGATAGATACCATCAGCTGCCTGTGCCACTTGAGCTAGGGCTATCTTCGAGCCAGACGGTGCTAATAGCCCGTGGCCTGCAGCTACAAGAACAAAAATCATCATTGTATCCACTGTTGTGCCCACCAGTGCCGCTTCACTGTAAACGTCACACATCCTGCTCATGCATGCACGTAGGAAGTGAGTGGTCAAAGTATGCATACCTGGCATCAACAAACTTATTGCTGAAGCTATTTGGCGAGTGGCACAGGCGTGACGGTTACCCCAAAAGAGTGTCCCCATCACCCCAGACTATAGAGTTTACATGTGTGCACATCCACCTGTTTACATCCCCCATCACCCATAACAAATGCTCAGTCTCATACAGCACTGGAACAGCCACTGGTTTGTGCACAAATGGCTTTATTCTCCCCCCCAAAAAAGGTAGAAAACAAAAAGGCAGACAGTGTAACGCTGAGATGACGAGACATGCAGCGGTCATCACAGAAAGTCGGTCAGGTCGTACCACAGGAATTTTTTCCTTTGGACGCCACTTTGCGAGTTGTGCGCTTTTACTGCCTTGTACTGATAGCTCAGTTATTTTCAGTTTTCCGTGGACTTGTAGCATTGTATGTTGGATGCCCACCACTGCCAGTTCTCTCACTAACGTCCTCATTTCGGCAAACATTATCCTCAGCCCAGACAGTGAGCAGCGCCTTAATGTCCTCGTTTGACCAGGACTGCCTGTTGTTCTCCATTTTTTCTTTCCTCTGTTATTTTTCTGCTACAAATGCGAGCTGCTGCGCTGACATCTGTAGTCATCTGCCTCTGACACTTAACTCCGCCTCAGACCTCAGTTAGTGTTGTCTGGCCCATGGGTATTCAGTGGGCCATTAGCACCTGGACCCCAACACAGCCCCACCTTGGCGTGAACAAAGACCAGAAGTGACAATGGAAACACAACTGGCCTCGGCAAAGACTAGCATGGATTTGGTGTGACAGTGGAAAAATGGCTATTCAGTGCTTTTGCCTCCAAGTATAATGTATAACGTGCAATGTAAGTTGTATCCCACTGGCTTGGCCTAATGCATCCATCACTGAATTTATATGTTTCCAATTTTAGCTCTGGCCTCAACCACCTCCCAATAAAATTAATGTATTTTTCCTCTGAAACCTTAAGGCTGCTGTGTATATGCTCACCATTTAGCCCAGTGGGTTGCTCAGCGTCACTGTGAAAAGACCATTATTTGAGTGGCTGCCATTAGTGGAGCCCATTCAGGCTCGTGCTATCAGTGGTTGATAAGCAGATTACTGGGGATGGGGTGGGGGGTAGAGGGAGGCGGTGTTAAGAGTGGGTGCTGGCTTAGATAATGTGCCAGGTGTCCCTCTGCAGTGTGAACCGCTGAAGCTGACGACGAAAAACAGCCTCCATCCAAAAGGTTCCAAATCAATTTACAGATTTGGGCAGATTTAGGAGCAGGGCAGTGAAAAGGCAAATGGGACAACTGCCGTGGCTGTCATATCAAAACTGGAGTGGAGTCGGCCCTGCTTCATGGTGATTCTGACGTTCAAGATGATAACGGATTTTTATTGACGCCGAACATGGAATTTGTTCACTTATCCAACTCTCTACTCACAAACATTTCGTGTCTAAGCGTCATTGTTTGCATAACATTCGGAAACATTTGCATGTGTCATTCCTCTGCCTGTCTTATCTGTGTTCCTTCAGTATTTCAACATTCCCCTAACACTTCAGCGCTTTCTTTGGGTAGACATTTGATGTGCACTGCACCCTGTATTACCTGGATACCCACACTTTTTTTTAAGAGTAATTGCACCACTCATGTTGTACTCACCCAGTATTATGAGCGATGTCATTGCTTTCCTTTTCCTAATTTTCAACAGTGATACAAATGGTGTGATATGTGTAGTAATTCCTTAAAAAACACACCAAGTCTGCCAGTAAAACCATGATGGAGCGCTGCCAATCACAGATGCATGTTGCTAGCTAATGACTAATGTTACCTTGCTCTGGTCTCGCTTTAAAACAGCAGGTAATGTTGCTATGGTAACAGCGACCTGTCAGACTGTCAGGAAGCCTGTAGGTAGCGTACGTTGTAGTATTTCCCAGGAAACAGAGAACGATGACACATGATTTCTTAAAGATTAAGCTGAAATGAGACAGGCTGATGGCTTGTAGATTGTTTGACAATCTGATGGTGTGTGTTTAATGGTTTTAAGGCACGATGTAGAGGCAAGTTTGTCTCTGCTACGAGTTAATTGTCCCACTTATACCATGGTCATTTACCACCAATATACAGGAAAGAGAAGGAAACAACATAAAAAATTCCACTGGTGTGTTTTCCTTCCCGGTCGTTAGTTTATCAAGTCGGTAACTCGGCTGTGCTGCCGCAGCTGATAACAACTACACTTTGACTGTGCTTTTTACTGTTGCTATGGTTACGTGTTGGGTAGCGGATGATTTTAGAGCCAACCTATGTGTGCAATACACAGTTCTAACGCACACCTGTTGGCCAATCAGAGAAGAGCATTCGCCCAGACCGTGGTATAATGTGAATCAGGCCACCGTCTGCTGACACACAGAGAGTGCACACATTAATCGATTTAACCCTAAAGTTAATGTGGACCGCTCAAGGCTCTTTGGATGGATGCCATTCATAATGGCAAAAGGTTAAAATTACTACTTTTTCATATTTGCACTGAGTCATATTGCCATACTTTTTATACAGCTGGAAGTAAATTCAGTATGCAAACCCGAGGCCACTAACTGAACTCATATGGTGGTAAAAAAGTAAAAAGGCAAAATGTTCGACTGAAGTCAAACATTCTTTGTTCCTCATGCACAGCAGCTTCTGGCACTGGACCGACTCAAGGTGGCTTCAGGTGCCTGCCTGTCTACTGACTATGAATGTACTCACATGAATCTTTGATATTTTGATTTCAATCCCTACAAAAGCTCTGAGAAAGTACCTGGTGACAAGTTCATAATGTTGGGTCCACATTGTAATGCAAAGTCAGAGATGCCTCTTCTTCTGCAGTACACAGAAATAGTGCTAATGCTATTATGCACATTTGTGATTAAAGACTGAACATTATGAAAGTGCTCCCTCTCTTTGCCTCTGTGAGAATTTTGTCCAAAAAGGCTGAATCTTATGGGAGCATCATAAAACTCAAAGTAAAGCATAAAGAGCCTTTGAGTTTGTTCTTATTTGCACACTGCCTACAGCCCGTCTTAACATAAAAAATAACTAGTAACTAAGATATTTGTCTTCTGTCAAGCTGTCCAGGAAAACAAACAGTGTGGTGCTTCATAGTTCAGTGTTAAACATCGCTCACTGACTTTGGCGTCATATTTGGTTGGTTAATTAATCAAACCGCTGCCTTGTGACTGCCTTGTGATTATATGACATTCAAGCAAGATGATTTCCCCCTTTGATTTGGTCAAAGGGGAAATGCTGTAAATATGATGAAGATCTCTAAATCTCTTTAATAATCAAAGGAAAGAAGAGCAACAACATCACACTCACACATAAACACATCCAAACACATGGGAATAAGGTCCCTTCCCATCCCCCAAAGATATTTTTTTTTCTTTTTAAATGATGCGGACGTGTAGCAAGGATTAACATGTCCCGTATCACATTAACTGGGGGGTCAAAGATCATCTTTTTCCATCTATTGCAATTTTTATGAATAATTTGAGACAGTTATTTGTGTCATTTTAAGCAAATGGATACCTTTACACCATATTCATGAATGATTACTGAGATGTAGGAAAAGTTAAAGCTCACAAATGACTTTAAAAAACCCTCATATGTTTTATACATGAACAGTTTCTGCTTTGTGCCGGAAGCTGCAAAAACTGCAAAAAAAGGACTGTTTTACAAATGTTGAGCAAATATAACAGCAGATCATTTATAATACAGAAGACAAGATGAGTGCTATCCACAACAGTAATTTAACATTAATAAATTCAATTTATTAAATTATTAAAGCATTTCTTATTATTGATGGACTAACAATTTAAAGTGTACAGATGTAACTATGTATGTATTAACACTGGGTAATGATGTCAGTGACATGCTATCAATAGTATTCAGCATTTATGGTCTGTTATCTGTTAAGATGAAGATATATGAAGATTTCAGTCAGTATGTCTAATTAGAGACGATGGAATGCATGAAAACACATGAAAAGGCTCACGCTCTGATAATGCTGTCCACTGTGTCAGATCTAAAGACACAGATTTGAAACACTGAAATCAAGAATTTCGTGCTAATTATTTTAATTATCTCAGGATCCTTGGCTGAGTTGCACAGAACCAAAAGGAAACAAATCGAAAGTTTTGTCTGTCCAGTCGTAATAAAGAGAGGAGCCCTCATGACTCCACAGCACAACATTAAATAAAAAACCCTCACCAAAACTGACATGTTTATGGCAGGAGAACTTGTACCTCAAAAATGTTGCATAAAATTAACTTCCGGCTTTTGACAAATCTTACGTGTTAAAATCAAAAAAAGTTTTACACCGAGAGCTGGGAAAAACAAAGCGTCAGGGGCAGCTTACTTCCAAAGTCACAGTTTGTGTTTGAGCTTGGTAAAACCCTGATTTCAGACAAATATGGAAGAGCAAACATACTTGCACTCTAAGATGGGGGACGCTGTAATCTCAAACTTGTTCTGTGTCTGTGTCAGGGATATTAATCCATAAAGGAATACTCCAACATTTTGTGCAAAATCACCTTTTTCCAACTTACTCAGACTAAGCTAAGATTTTTGATACCATTTTCACCCCTGTGTGTCCAGTGGTTTGGTTCCTGTCAGTAGCATTTTGTGTTAGCTTAGCATAAAGACTTGAAGTCAATGGGAGTCATTAGCGTAGCTCCATCAAAATGAATAAATAAACCTTCCAGCATCTCCAAAGCTGTCTTATTTACACACTGTGTCATATGTATTTGAAATACATGTCATGACAAAATGATACCCCTAGGAGCCAAACAACTGGACATACAGATGTGAATATGGCATCAAACATCTTTTAAAAGGGTATTTATCTAAAATAATTTGTTAAAAATATAAATAAATATAGATAAAATCGAGTCACACCACTCTTCCCCCCATAACACATAGCATCCTGCCACTCCCTTGCATCCCTTGCAGGAATTGCTCACAGGCATTTTTGACAGCCTTTCCTGAACAATCGAAGCATCTCTCCGGGTGGAAAAATGCTCTCCCTTATCTACATTTCTGCAGACCTCTGTTTCTGATTTGCTGATATCATTGGGCACTTCCATGCAGGGCGTGACCGGGCAGGGTCATCTGTAGCATCGTCTTTTATCTGCCTGGCTTGTGTTGCTTAGCGGGAATTGTGACACTGACCTTTTTAAAGTTCACCAAGCCACTCGCACAATTTCCCATGAAACCTGTGGTGTAAGCATCAATTTGCCGCACAACTGTCCCTCCCACTGCTTACGAGCTGTTGTTTTCCTATCACAAATTAAATCCATCAGTCAGTTCAGCTTCAAACTAAGAGCTGATGATGACACACTTGAGTGTTCTCTAATCTCACCCAGCGTGTATAATTTCATACATTTCCTCTAAAGGTTATGGCTGACACTTTTGACAGTTTGACTTATGTGGCTGTCTGCTGCGTTGAGAATTTAAATTGGACTATGCAGGGGGAAGCATGCATGGCAGATTTAATCATTGAGAAAATAAAAGTCAGAAAAATAAATAGCCTGTCCAGTGGGTGAAATTGAGCAAAAATGCATGTTCCTGTCTTAAACTTGTTTGTGTGGAAATTTTAAGATAAACATGGATTTCATGAAATTGAGGCCTCCAACACAAATTAGTATCCGTTGCTGGTAATGAATGGTGATAAATGACAGCGGCGATAACTTTGAACATTTGTCTTAATATCGTTTGCCCATCATGACAGATCATTTGAAGCCAGTCGGCCTTACTGAGAGGCTATTTTTTTTCATAAGTGAAACCACATTAATGATCATTAATGAGTTAAAGATGGTTTTTGTATTGCAAAATCAAGGGTGAATGGCTGGGAAGTCATCATTATTGTTAAGCATTATTATTATTACTGCTGCTATTATTATTATTATTATTATTATTATTATTACCATTATTATTATTATTGTTGTGGAATTTAAAAATAGTGTTTGTTTTCAGCTCATCAGAAGTGTGCTTTGCTTTTTTAGGACACAAAAATTGGTGCTCTAAAACCAATACAATCACAGAAAAGTATTTGTAAGTGAATTTTTAGTACTTTCCTATGCTTGGAAACTTATTAGACATGAAAAGAACTGCCCAGATGTGGTAAACCCCACCCATCTGATGCTACAAGCGCATAGAAATAAACATGACATATCTAGGCGGTTGTTCGTCTAAGCTCTGTGTTGCATCAATCCCAGGGGAAATGAGTAACATCAGCCCACACACCGCAGTAACAGAGCCAAGCTGTTGTTCTAATGCAAATCTCAAATGAAAGAGAGACATGAAAAATGGCCTCTTTAGCTCAGAAGTCTTGAGCGGAAGCTCGGAGAGCAGTGAGGCCGGCTGGGTTCTGCTGGAGCCTGAAGTGGCTGGCCAGCATTTTACTGTAATAACCAGCTGCTGTTGACTGAGCCACAATGCCTGGAGGAGCACAAGCAGATGCTGCAGTGACATGGAGAGTGATGAACACCGTCTGCCAACATCTGTATCCCTGCACAGATACACACTCACACAGTTACACACACACACACACACACATACACACACACACACATACACGTGCAAAGACCTACCTGGGTCGTCCTGTATACACAAAAATGTGCATACACAAATACGTGAGCATTCACACCTGCACACACACACAATCTGCAGATGGGACAGTAATTGGCGACCAGATCAAATGGATGTGGGCGATTACAGCGGAGGCTGATGAGGAGCACCTCTAGTCTTTCACAATGGAGTGTGAGGGCCGAGCTGCTCCACTGTAAGTGCATCACTGAATGACATGGTAATGAGCCAGTGATCTGAAGAGGCTGGTTTTGTTTGGTTTTGATTGTAAGCTCCCTTGTTTTACTGAATGGAGCACAGTTAACCGTGTTAATGACATCTGAATGTAAATCCAAGCATGGTTGTTCTTCTGTAACTTACAGTGAGCTGAGTGATAATGCAAAATCTTGTATTACTGTTATAATTTTTTGTCACCCTTGTTTTCCAGTATTAACAGAAACTAGTGTTTTGGCTTAATTTCACTTTCTTGGTCTTTTAAATGTTTAAAGCACATATATACTTACCTTTGCAGTGTTCTCACAGCAATTTATGAGCAAAAATGATTGAGGACAAATTAAAAGTTGAATTCAAACCTTCTCACATGCAGATGAGAGCGAACTCCTCTGCAAACTCTCCTGCTAAGCATGAGCCCAAACCAAGGTTAAAACGCAACCAGCTTTGATCTTAACTAAATTACACAGGTCAGATCATGATCAGATAAAACCATGTGAGCCTCACAGTGGGGGGAAGAGAGGCAGGCTGCATGGTAAATATCAAGTGTGCTTCCTTTTGAACAAGACCGTCATTTGTTAGCTTGGAAATTGGGAATGCAATCTGAGGGCTCTGACGAGTGGCTCTAAAAATATTCTCTTTGATATTGTTGTAATCCTTGTGGACTTTAAGATCAAAGATTAGCAGACCAAGAGAGCGCTGTAATTTTCTGTCGCGCAGCTTAAACCGAACGGCTGGCCCAGCGTCGAAAAAAATTAAGACCACCACGCAACAATGATGTAATAGCTGTATTAGGCGTTCAGCTCCTCGCAGTGCAGTTAATCAGCAGCGTTTAACATAGTGAGCATGCCACACACAAAAACTAGGAATTTAGAAACATCTAGTAAAATGTCACTGATTATATATGTAGGCCTTTCTTAGATGTCGAGATGAATCCTCCCTCCCCTCCTTCTACATCGCCCTTTCATGACTGTAGTCGACCTAACAGGTGAAATTAATGCGTTTCACACACTGACTTCAATATTTTATACCAAAGCCGACATAATATCACAAGACTGCAAACTCTAATTAAACTCTGCTGATATTGGTTTGAGCTGGTCATGCATCAGATAGCCGCTGGCCTATCTAATGGCACGGTTTTACCATCTTGACCTCCTTATGATCACAATTAACCTGACAGTTGACCCTGATAATGTTGTCGTATGAATGTGTTTCATACTTGAAACTCAAGGCTCCGGCCGCTTCTCTGCACTAGTTTTTACATTTTGAATCAGGACAGACATGGACAGGCTCTGTCAGAGTGAGATGAGCATTCTCCAAATCTTAGAAGGCAAAGCAGCCATTGTACTGTCAGTATGAGAGTATTCATTTTGCAGTAGATGAGATTAGAGCAAAATAACTTATGACAAATTGATCGTAAGCTTTTAATAACAGATGAGGCTTAAGATGGAGTCCAATGCTATTAGACAGTTTTAAAGTGCTATCATGTCACAGCTAACAGAGCATGGATTTACTTGCATACAGATCCTGCTATAATTATTTGTAAATTAGTAATACATATCTAGAAATTATATTAGTAACTATTTTAGATCTGATTCATTGGTGCAGAATACTAGTGGTGGTACATCAGAGGTACATAATACTTGTGTAGGTAGACCTGCATGTCCTTCCTCAGGAGCTCGTTGTTACATTACAAATAATGAATAAATTATTAGCTGATCATTAATGAGTAATGCTTCAATTCTTCAGAAAATATTAATGAATGTTTCTGTTTCTCTAAACTGCACCCATGTTTTACTCTGGTGTGATAAATAAAAATTTTTTTAGGACTTTTCTTTAACATCTGTTTTATGGCTGGTTTTTGTGTAAACTGCTGTGTGTGTATCTGTCTTGACTTTTTTAAGTGTTTCTAAATCTTTATGAATGAGCTCCAAATGAATTCAAACATTTTTTTTGTTACTTGTCAGTAAAACATATTACAGTGCCTATTTAAAGTTGCAACAATTGACCATTTTAATTTAAAATGTAACTGGGGTAGGGTTAATTAATTCATTATTAAGTAATAGTTTGTTAGGGGTTGTTGAATTAAAATGACAAGTTTATAAAATTTTAATTTTATTGATTGATACTTATTCAGATCAGTGTGTTTTCAAAGTTTATATGAGTCAAACATAAAATGAATATTTGCGGTATTTGTTTGTGTTTGTTTGCAGTGATGCTGGCTCCCTAAATGGTCCATGATGGCTGAGCGTCTGTGTGCCCTTGGCCTAAACGCATTATCCTTTAATTCTGTCAGGTTCAGAGTATCAGATGTTGCCGTCCAACAGTTTTTAAACCCTGCCAGGAAACATTCTCCAAATTAAATCCCCCATTTCATTTAATCACTCACAGTGACCACTCTGGTGCAATCTCTGACACAGCTACAAGAGTTTTAAAACAACAGTTTGTGTTTACTGTCTCACATTTAATATTTCAAGAAAAATGTATATGGTGGAGACTTGTAGAATATCTTTGCCATTTATGTGATAATATTGAAATTTGTATTGAATTGACCTCACATCACAGCTCTGGCAATGTGTCTGAAAATGGATATCATATCTCACATGGCTGTGATGAAGGTGGAGGAAATTAAGACCATTATCAGATCCAGTAGCGGGGGTAGCACAGCGAAACATTATGACACCTGATTCAGTCGCAGTGCAGTTATAATTGCTTAAAAGTTCAACATGTTTCTGCTGTTTGGTGAAAATATTGTGGCTCCAAAATGACAACTTGGAGGAATTAAAAAAAAAAACACCTTCATGTTTAATTTGAGAAAAAAGAATCAAATAATAAGGATTGTGAAGATTTCATGTGTTAAAGGGCTTTATAATTTCTCAACCCAATGAGAGCCTTCACCTCAAGTAAAAAAGCAATTCAAATAAAATATCCTGAATTATTCTCCACTGTCTCTGCTGTATTTATGAAAAAAAATTTATGGCACATTTTATGGCTCTTGATAGCAAAAACAAAAAGGCATGCAGCTCACTACTGAAAATTTAACAGCAGACCTGCCAGTGGTTTGGTTTAATATGCAGTGAAAGTCAAAGAGCAGATTTGGGGAGGCAGAGATGAAACAGATTGCACTAGAGAGCGACAGTTTCAGCCACGAGCTCAAACAGCATCACGTGTCTCCACTTTGTTCACCTTTCATTAAGTCACCCATGCTTTATGTATGTTACATGTTATATACTTACGCCATGGTGCATTAATGTTTTCTCTCACTAGTGCAGGCAGGACGGGAGACACAGTAAAATTAGGCTGGAAGGATGAAGTCACATCAAACACAAGACCTCCATCTTTAAGCAGAGGGCTCCTTGCCAAAGCAGATAATACTGCAAATGAAATCACTTTAAATTTGCAGAGGTTCTCATATCGCCAGTGCGTGACATTTTGGTTTGATTAGAACAGAATGACATGACTTAAGGGAATGACATTTTTGTATGGCATTTTAAAGTTTTAAACCAGGTTGAAACTCAAAATTGAAAATATATTGTATATATGCATGTCCACTGTGCCTTTTACAACAGCACCGCACCCACTATCTATCTATCTATCTATCTGTCAATCTATATGGATGGATAGATAGTTTATTCTGCAAACAGACTCAGATTCAACGGAGAACAGCAATGACAGCCTGCTATTTTAAACTGAATGCAGTGTGATGCAGCTTGAACTTCTCCCCCACTGAGCACAGACCGCCTGGAAACCCCTCCGCCAAAGCCTGGGACAGTTTCACCTACACCAGCGGTCAAAGCTCTTTGCTAAGCCATGGGTACTTTACCAGGAGTATTGGGAATATGATGCAGCACATTCTATTTTCAGCGTCGGCCCGTGAGCTCCGATTGCTGGGAGGGGCTAGGACACACACAGGGCCGGCTGAAGGTGTAACAGCTTGCTTACACACTTGGCCAGTATCCATCATTCCAGCCACTCTGGTTAATGTGCTAGTTAATGGGCAGAGGTGATATGATGGTGCTGAGCACAAAGTTGCAATTCAAATGCATTTATTTTGAATGCAATTGGAAAACTGCGCCCCGTCTGTGCATAACAACAAACAGGCTATGAGAGTTTGTGTCCGCAGGCTGAGAGCATGAGTAAATGCGATGAATGAAAGAGGAGAGGAGTGGTCGGGCTGACAGTCTAAGAATAGGAGAAGAGGACAAGGTGATAAAGGACAGGAGAGAGGAGAAGGGAGGGGAGAGGAAAGGGCATGGAAGGCAGAGGACTGAAACAGGACTGGACAGGACAGGGTGGGAGAGAACAGGACTGAGTCATCATTATGGTAATAGAGAGCAGTAGAAAGCGTCGAGCAGCCGAGCACCGCTGACTCACTCAAATGCACTTTCACTGAAACATGCGATGTCACAGCGTGCTCCAGGGAGAGGATTATCAGTCCAAGGTTAGAAAATACACCCCGCGCTCCATTTGTATGTGGTTCAGCTTCAGGCCAAACCTCTCACTACACTCCAGAGAGAGATCATGACTAATCATGTGATTAAAGTCAAGAGTTGGAGCTCTGATCCAGTATGGCAGGAAACTTTCATTTGTGGCTCAGTTGATTCAGCAAGCAAAATGACACTAATTGAAGACAGGCTGTTATTTAAGAGAACCGTTTAATTTATCTTCATATTAAGACTGAGATGCTTCAGCTGAGAAATATGTATTAAAATACTGTAAGCTCTTGATGAAGTGTTTTACAACAACTTACAAACAATATCTTAACAACAAAATACAAAATAACTCTACCTATCCCATAGAGTACAATTTAAAGGAGGCAATTAAAAGTATAATCAATAACAATCATAACTCTGCGCAGCCTGACCTTTTTCTGTACATTCAAAGTGCTGCTACAAGAAAATTGGCAATTTAAATAATGTGCAGGTTTTCTATATTCTTAATGGCTATAGTCCGTATATTATTTAAATTTGAAGTCACAGTTCCTCCTGAAAAACAGCGACTCTCAGCCTGGGGTGTACAGATATAGTTTGTGATTGTTTTTCAGCAGTAAATAGTTCCCAACAAACCTCTTTGCCCCCGTTAGCTGTGGATTATGATGTCAGTGTTTTCGTAAAGAGATGTGACTGTCGATGTGCCTCAGTATACAGGCTATTGTTTGATACAAGGCAGTTACTGGGGCTTTAAAGTTAACATTCACCTTTCAAGTCATAATGAAAGGGTTAGAGGCATCTGGTAAACAGATGCCTCAAATTCCCTGAATTTTGAGACTCTTACAGACACACAATGCATGGACAAATATTAGGAATACTTGCTGCTTCCTTGCTGGTGTTTTGTTATTGGACTTCTGTGCTAGTCACAGTCTGTCCATAACGAACACCATGTTCGAGCATAGGGGTGTCCATAAGTGCACGTGGCACCAGGAGACCCTAGGCCGGAGGTCAATGATCGACTTTGTTGTCGTTTCATACGATCTCCGGCCGTATGTCTTGGACACTCGGGTGAAGAGAGGGGCTGAGTTGTCTGATCACCACCTGGTGGTGAGTTGGATCTGCTGGCGGAAGAGGAAACTTGACAGGCCTGGCAGGCCCAAACGTATTGTGGGGGTCTGTTGGGAACGTCTGGCCGAACCCCCCATTGGGGAGGTCTTCAACTCCCACCTCCGGGAGAGCTTCTCCCAGCTCCCGAGGGAGGCTGGGGACATTGAGTCCGAATGGACCATGTTCGGAGTTGGGAGGAGTTCGGTGAGGCCATGGAGGAGGACTATCGGTCGGCCTCGAAGAGATTCTGGCAAACAGTCCGGCGCCTCTGCCGACACTGTTTACAGTGCAGGTGGGGAGCTGCTGACCTCGACTGGGGATATTGTCAGGCGGTGTATCCTTCACCCAAGCTGAGGTCACTGAGGTAGTTTACAAGCTCCTCAGTGGCAGGGCGGCCGGGGTGGATGAGATCCGCCCTGAGTATCTCAAGTCTCTGGATGTTGTGGGGCTGTCTTGGCTGACACGCCTCTGCAACATCGCGTGGCGGTTGGGGAAAGTGCCTCTGGAGTGGCTGACTGGGGTGGTGGTCCCTCTTTTTAAAAAGGGGGACCGGAGGGTGTGTTCCAACTATAAGGTGATCACACTTCTCAGCCTACCCGGGAAGGTCTACGCCAGGGTACTGGAGAGGAGGATTCGGCCGATAGTCGAACCTCGGATTCAGGAGGAACAATGCGGTTTTCGTCCTGGCCGTGGAACACTGGACCAGCTCTATACCCTCCGGAGGGTGCTCGAGGGTTCATGGGAGTTTGCCCAACCAGTCCACATGTGTTTTGTGGATCTGGAGAAGGCATTCGACCATGGCCCTCGTGGTGCCCTTTGGGAGGTGCTGTACGACCGGAGCAGGAATCTGGTTCGCATTGCCGGTAATAAGTCGGACCTGTTCCCAGTGCATGTTGGACTCCAGCAGGGCTGCCCTTTGTCACCGGTTCTGTTCATAATTTTTATGGACAGAATTTCTAGGCGCAGCCGGGGGCCGCAGGGAGTCCTGTTTGGGAGTCACAGGATTTCATCGCTGGCTCCTTCGAAGCAGGACCTTCAGCAGGCACTGGGGCGGTTCGCAGCCGAGTGTGAAGCGGCTGGGATGAGAATCAGCACCTCCAAGTCCGAGGCCATGGTTCTC
>OMLB01035367.1:0-11609 GCA_900302555.1 Myripristis jacobus | reverse complement strand
GAGGGGGTGGAAGGGGGAGGAGAAGGGGGAAGATTGACAAGAGTAAGGAAACAGAGGTCTGTGCTGCTTTGAACTGGCCCACACCCTTTGTACTGTACCATACAATGGGGTCACGCTATCTGAATCCCTACACGTTAAACACAACCCATTTCCACTAATTATTAACTAATAACAGCTGAAATCATTTTATTACAACTATATGACACCCTAGAGACACCATTTGGCTCGGAGATAATCATGTGGAGCTTAACTGGCTAACGTTATCCCTAATAACACATAAGCCTGGTCCTTGGTTTGATATAAGGTAAATGTCTACATGTAAATTAACGTTAACTTCTGTTGTGTTGATATCCCATGCGACATAAGAAAATATTACATACATCTGCATGACTGGGCGATACTCATTAAATATTAACTAACCTATCACTGTTAGCTGGTGCAATGAGCCGCAGGCAAATCCTTATTTACAATGTTTAGCTAGCTAGCAAATACTTAGCTGGTTGCTTTTACATTAGAGTAAATTGTATGGTGCTTGAGTGAAACTAGCTAAGAAGCTAAGCTACCGAGTCTTTGTTCCCAAATCACAAACACAACACCACGGCAGGAAAAAGCAACATGCTAGCCGTTAGCCGTAACGTTATGCTAGCTTATGCTAGGTACACGGACGTTAGCTTGGTTTCGTGCAACGGTTAGCCAGGGTTAGCTAGTTAGATAGTTAACTTCAGGTAGTCTCACCTCGAATGCCTTGGTTGTAAAAACGAGATGAAACGCTTCTGGTGACGTTAAATCCCACGGTATGTCAGACACCAGCTTACTTCTTTTGTTTTACTCTCGGTCTGGCACCTCGTCGTTCACGGCCGCTGTCAGAGATGCGAAGGGGAATTCTGGAGTGAAGTCACCGCAGGCTTCCTGGTCGTCTGCACACGTCAATCAGCGCTGACGTAAAGAAAGACACGCCTCCTCCCGCTCACTTGACTATTAGTCATCATTATCATTATCATCATCATCATCGGCCCGAGTGCTCCCTGTCCAGCCCTAGGACGTGTACAGCAGGTAAAGATAAGGGACCGCGGCAGGGCAGTGTGATCAGCCTCTCCTACATCAACAGGAGTAACAGTGATCCCTCAGTGATCCAGTGAGTAACAGAGATCCCTCAGTGACCCAGTGAGAAACAGTGATCCCTCAGTGATCCAGTGAGTAACAGTGATCCCTCAGTGATCCAGTGAGAACAGTGATCCCTCAATGATCCAGTAAATAACACTGATCCCTCTCTACCTGACAGTGCAAGCCCCTATAAGACTGTTAGGACATTTGACAGACAATGAGGAAGAAGATAATTATTAAATTTGACAGGTGTGATCAGCTACTGTGTCAGTATGATGACTGATCTAAAAACATACAGTGGTGAATATCAAGGTAGTTTATACACAATCAAAAAGTAGTGCCCGGCTGATATGGGATTTTTGAGATGATACTGATTTTAGAGGGCAAAAATTCACTGATCACCAATATGGCAGCTGATATAGTGACTTTTTGAGCTTTAGTGAAAATAGACCTTTTCTCTGTGGGTTGTGTACATTTTGCTCCAAAATGTCTATGCAAGGTTAAAAGGTCACTTTCTTAAACAACTTACTTTGTCAAAGAACTTTCCACATTATTCAACATTACTACACATTCTCAACTAATTCTAGAAATGAACCCTGAGAAAATAACAAATACATAAATAGATAAATAAACATCAGTACTGCTCAGTTTCAGTTAATTGCAGGCCATTTAAAGGAATAAATAAAAAATTGGTCTCACCTCAATGAATTGGCTACTATTGGAGCCAACATTATCACACATGAATACAATGTGGCTCATCAAACCCAACTGATGCAACTTCAAGGCTGTTTAGGCCTCAGTCTGCACAAATACACCATTTTACTAAAGGCAAAAGTAACACTTGTACTGCTTGCAAAAAAGTTGGTTTGGTTTATACTTCTTAATTGTATTTTGTGTTTTTATTGATGCTGCTGTAACGTGGGAATTTCCCAGTTTGGGATCAATAAAGTAAATCTATCTATCTATCTATCTATCAAAGCTGCATGGGATCAGCATAAGGTGGGCATGTCTGCAAAGGGGAGACCCCTGGCTGCCCTTAGAACCCATACCGATTTTAGGGGTTGATAATTTCACTGATTACCAACATGGCAGATATAGTGAATTTTTGAGCTGGAATGAAAATTTGGCACCATTTTGACTATGCAAAAGCTGAGAAGGCTCAGAGTGCTGCTTTCCATAACAATTAACTTTATGAAAGAATACTCAGTTTTATTATACACTGTCAGTCAATTCTAGAAATGAACACTGAGAAACTAAAGAATAAACGGCATGTCAAACGTTGGTGCTGTATTCTGGGAATCTCATAATTTATGCCCCTAACCAGCACTCTAATTAATTATTCTTCATACTTGAGTTTCATGCAGGCCAAGTGGGTCGCAGATGTAGAGCTAGAGCTAGTGGACCTGCTACACCACACTACACATATCTTATGCTGCTCAGCTGTTTCACCTCTGAACCTGGATTCACAAAAATCTCACTGCTGATCTCATGTGAGAGTCCTCAAGAGATCACATGAATACTTGCCCTCGTGGAATCCTAAATCCCTGCTTTAAATTGTGCAGCTCTGACTTATAATGAAAGTTGTCTTTGTTTTTGTTTTGTTTTTTGGTTTTTTTTTTGTTTGTTTTTTTTTGCGACCAATTTATTGTTTTTTTTCTTTTTTTCCTATTTGCTTCCATTATAGAGGAGACATTAGGCTACATAACATCAAGTAATTGCAATTTTGTGTTGACATTGCATAACACATCTAAATGTATTCACTAAGGTAATTAAATATGCATTAAATGTGCAGACATTTGCATACGCATACAGAGATGGAGTGAAATACCAAAATAAATGATGTGAAATATAAAAAAAACAGTAAACAGTAATACAAAAAAAAGGAAGTGTACACAGAAGCCAAGATAAACATACTAGTGTGTTCTGACCTGTGCAAACCTAAAAAAAATGTAATTGCAATCAATTCAATATAATTTTACAACCTCCATTTAAACTTCCAATGATCCAGATTAACTTTAGATTATAACTTTCCTTGTGTCCTCCCATCCATCTTCTGACCCCATCCCACCCTTACCCAGCTGAGTTCTTATAGTTCTTTTAAACTAAAAAAATAAATAAATAAATCTTATAGTTATTTCTCCAATCTTCTTGTATTCCCTTTTCCCGTCTTTCTCACTATTATTAACCCTATTTATCTAATTAAAGTTTTAGAGCTGATTATTAAAACTACAAATGTGAAGTTCTCTGTCCCACCACTGGATCCCATTCATTATATATAACAATACAAAGAGAAAAAACAGTGATAGGTGTTTGTATGTTGTGTATAAACCAGTCCCACTATCAGCTGCCTTGATTTGCTGTTGTATCATCAGAAAACAAGTTGGGAAATACATGTAGTAGGGTAAATTTTTGGGACTTTGCACCTACTTATTTTAATTTAATTAACTTACTATTAGTAGTACTAGTATTTTGGAGAGTCCACAACAAAAAGAGACTTATCTTGTGCAAATTGAAAGATTATAGTAACATAGCTCAACTGAACTGGGGTGACTGATGTGTGTGTGGACCCCAGGAAGACAGGTTGTTACATTGGTAGTGATGAATGGGGATCCAAATAAATAAAATAAATGAAAATTAAGTCAAGGGGGGCCATGCCTGTTAGCATGAGTTCTCCTCAAATCAGTGCAATCAATCAGTGCATTTAATTTGCATCTGACAAAAACTGTCCATATATTTTGGGGTCTTGTAAACCCAGGGGTGTGGTGTATGACATCTTCATGTAATCATTCAAGCAATTAAAGAGTTGATGTGAAAAGCAATTATTTTCTCCAGTGTAAGGCACATTTCACAAGTCAGTGTCATATAAATGTCAAATAAATATGCAGACATTTTCCAAAAGCAGGTGGAGAGCACTTTATTGCAACGGCACATTTTAAATGTCTTCATTGGTTTAGCCTGCATACAGTAACGTATCAGCACAGAACTAGACAGTACAGAGATGGACCGCTGCCATGCCAGCTGCTGCTTGGCCAGCATGGATCATCAGCAGCCATGGTCAGTGTCTGACAGCCAGGCCAGCGTATTCCTTGTTTTCATTTAAACTCCATTTAAAACTTTTTTTATTTGTGATACAAAACCACTAGGATGCCTGACTGTGTGTCAGAATTGTTTCTACCACAACACAAAGTCCAGTTAGGCAGTGTGGTGTACTTTACTAATGACACTGGAAAAAAAAAGAACAAAAAACAAATTAAAAAAAAAAAAAACATTACAGTTATCATCACAGGTTATACAGTGGCTTTGTCGATTCTCAGAGATAGAAAGTTGGCATCTGAAAAATAGATAATGAAAGTTGTTAGACAAAATAAGGTTTGGGGGGAGGTCACAACTCGATTGATTCCTAAACCCCCTTTTTCTAATGTTCAAGCATTTCCCTTTTTTTTCTTCTATGAAAGCATAACAAAGTCCAATTGATGTGCATGACCGCAGTTCCTATCTTTGCACTGTTCAACTTGTTTATGGCTTTAAATGGGGTTTAAAGATTTGACTGGATGAAAAGGCAAGAATAAAGCAAGTCAAATGCAAAGCTTTCACCATGTACAGACTAGGGGCTCCAATCAGGCCTAGATCATGCAGACAGGGCGAGGTGTAACCATGTGTCTGGTGATAATACTGAGGCACACATACTGGATTGAACTATCTACAACTGTGACTGGTTCTCATCCGCATCGATTGCTCCTGTCTAGCTCATACTAAAGTTAACGTAAGGAAAAACAGAGCGTCGCTATCTAGAAGGGGTCATTTTATGTATCAAACAAAGTTCCTGTGTTGCATCATTAAGGCCTCCCATGACTTGACATTTCACGACACTTATGCCACTGAATTCAACACTAAGCCCTACTGCTCTAATATAAACTCATTTCACTGTTTCTGATTTTCAGCCGGGAGGCGTTTAAGATACAAACATGTGCTTTTCATATTCTTTTGTATACTTTTTTTTCTCCGTTGTTTTCTTTCGCTGTTACTAAAACCAACGCCAGCCCTCTAAAATTACAATACTCGTATGCATTGAATCTTAAGAGATGAATGTCACTGCTAATAGTTCATTGGTATTTTTGTATTACTCATCATAACCATGCACAACTGACATTTCACAAAAACAAAGCAAAGTATAAGTAAAGCACAATTCAAAAGTTCAAGATTAAGAATATGGAGGTTTGTAAGGTTATGGCCCATAGATTTTTTTTTTAAGAGGAAGAATATGGTGGAAAAAAAATATAGATAACTGAGTCACTGAGACAAAATAACACAAATTTTCATAGTTGGATAAAACAATGACCATAAACGTAGTGGAACTATTGACTCAAGCCTCTTATAGAATCAAGTGCAGACTCTCCTAGCTTCTCTCCAAGTCACCCAGGTAGGAAGTCACCTGCAAAGACACAATGAGAGGAAAAATGCAGGATTAGGCACAAATAGCAGGACGTCCTGGTGGGCCACAGTGTTCACTTGCTGCAGGGTACAATCATACACCTGCTACTTTGGCACCTCTCGACCTCCTCACTTCTCCAATTCTGTCTGAAGCCGAAGTAGTGCCGGACCGATATCGGATTTTTGAGATTATATTGATTTTAGAGGGCAAAAATTCACTGATCACCAATATGGCAGCTGATATAGTGAATTTTTGAGCTGGAATGAAAATAGACCTTTTCTCCGTGGGTTGTGCACATTTTGCTCCAAAATGTCTATGCAAGGTCAAAAGGTCGCTTTCTTAAATAACTTACTTTGTCAAAGAACGTTCCACATTATTCAACATTACTACACATTCTCAACTAATTCTAGAAATGAACGCTGAGAAAATAACAAACACATAAATAGATAAATAAACATCAGTACTGCTCAGCTTGAGTTAATTGCTGGCCATTTAAAGGAATAAATAAAAGATTGGTCTCACTGCAATGAATTGGCTACTATAGGAGCTAACGTCATCACGCATGAATACAATGTGGCTCATTGAATCCACAAGAGTCTCAGCTTCCCAGTCAAACCCAATTTAAGCAGTCTGCACAAACACACCATTTTACAATAGGCAAAAATAACACTTTCATACTGCATGGGATTAGTATAAGGTGGGCCTGTGTGGAAAGCCTGTGGGTGCCCACAGAACCCATTTTCATTCAGATATCTGGAGGTCAGAGGTCAAGAGACCCCTTTGAAAATGGCCATGCCAGTTTTTCCCTTGCCAGAACTTAAACTTGGTCAGTCTACATACACCAATACAATATGATACTAATATATCTGCAACAGGCTAATATTGGCCAATTGATATGTGAGTAGGGCAGTACCAAAAAGATCAGATTTTTTCACTGCTGACAATGTGGACAGCCATGTCGTTATGAGGTCAAAAGGTAGAATTTCTCACTTTCCATGAGATTTCAAGCTTAACTGTTGTTACACACAAAGAGAATGAAATTACCCAGAATAAGTTCATGAACGGTGAATTTGATGTACAGAGTTCAGCTGATAAACCTTTAGTTCTGCTGAAAACCTGAGGCCCTGGGGTTCTGAAGACACACACGGCCACACTTACATCTGAGCAGTCTTTCTTGGTACCATACAAACTGCAAACTAAAAAAAAAGTAAACCAGATTACTTACATAAAATAAAATAAAATAAAAAAACGGGCCGTGGATTGGTTTCATTCCAACCTCAGCAGCTCAACGTCGAAAATGAGGGTGGCATTGGGAGGGATGATGCCGGGGTGGCCCTTGTGCCCGTAAGCAAAGTCAGGTGAGCAGGTCAGCTTGGCCCTCTGGCCAACACTCATCTGGAAGACACAGGAGACGAGACAGAGGACACAAACAAAGAAGGAGAGACAGAGAAGCACAAGGGGTCATGTCAGATAGGTAGTCTGCCCTATAAAACACAGCCAATTGGATCTTAATTTGATCTATATTTCAGTTTAATGTGGCGAGCTAAACGCTAAACCGCAGGGGGTCAGTCATCTCACTTGTAAGCGGGGCTTAATTATTTGTTCATCTGATTGCACTGCATCCATGCTTTATTGCAATTACAGAGCTGCATCTATGCCATATAGGCCTGCTGTTGGAGTTAATGGAAACCTTGCTAAGTGTGAAAATTAGATAATGTCAGCTAATGAATGTATTTAAGTTGATGAGCTAACTACATTATAAGCAGCAAGTGCCTTTTCTGTCTTGCATTCCAAATTGTGTCTCCCTATGAATCATGGCTATTGAAGCTTAGGTGCAGGGTTTGTGATTTTTCCAGCAGTAACAGTACCTGAGCCTATGAGGTTTATAAAGGCAGTATACATTAAAAGGTTGCATTATGGTGTGTAATGTGGCTCAGTGTCTTCAGCCCACCTGCCCTACACCTTCTTCCCAGCCTCGGATCACCTCCTGCTTGCCAATCTTGAACTTGAAGGGCTTGTCCCTGTCGCGGGACGAGTCAAACTTGCGTCCGTCTGTAAGGGAACCTGAGGGGACAGAGATGGTGGCGAGGTGGAGAGACAAAAACAGTTAGAGCAGAGCAGCAGGCAGTGTCCGAACTTCCCACATCCAGCAAGCCACTACCTCTAAATGTCAATACTAGAAGAACAGCAGTATTACAGGATTTGAAAAAGCCCTGCAGAAATCATTAAATATGTATAGCTCAGTCTGACATATTATGGTATGGAAAATACATCTGATATGCAAAGAGTAACTCTTTGTTCTTCTGTGCAGCTGCAATCAACCAAGACAAATTGTACTGATAACATTTAGAGAGACAAAATAATAGGGGAATAACAACTCACTCATTACATAAGTGCATCAATTATGAATTCCAACTGCATTGATCGGCTAAAACAGCCAGGGTTGTGCTTCCTGAACCCCGTCCCCAGCAAGTCAGTAAGTGACATTCAAGTTTTTAGGCCGTTGCCCCCGCTAATCGACATCTGGCAATAAGCAGAATGAATATCTCTGACTTCAGCCTGAGGTGATATGAAATGGATATAATCAAATCATGCACAATTCTTTATCTGACAAAACACTATCAACTGCAACTTTTTTGTCAAGACTGTCTTTTCAGAATCCATTGTAAACTGTTTTTTTTTTTTAAATATATCTCAGTCACTGAGTCCAATCGTTGACTCAAACTGTGTTCTACAAGCTCAGAATTGAATTGTTCCCAAAAAAATGTCAAAAAAAAGGCTCTTAAATCGAAACGTTGACAAGTGATTCCAACTGAATCCCGGCTAAGCCAAAGATTCACACCCCTGCAAAATAAGCATCGAACACAAATCTATGTGCTGAGCTTGTGTGACAACCATCCACCCTGCTGTGTGTATATTGAGAGCGCAAATGAAGGGATTCCAAGGATCTCCGAAATAGCCGCTGCAGCTGTCTCCAGGCCGGGTGGCTGACAGTCTGGGAAACGCAAGCATCAATCCGCAGAATGGCACCCACTCTCAGCCTATTTATGACAGCGCTATTACTGTTATTAGCACCAATAAGGCTGCGCGTGCGTGTGTGTCCTGCAGTGGTTTGGTGTGTGCTTGTGGTGTAATGTGATGGCACAGTCTGTGTGCGTGTGCATGTGTGTATCTGAAGTCTGATGAGTGTGTGTTTGTAATGTGGGAGGAGGTAATCACTGGTGTGTGCACTGCTGTTGGACACACCAGGGGGGGGGCAACTGGCAAGATAAAGACTGTAGACCAAGCAGTGGAGCATCGGCCCTATTCAATGTCCAGTCCTTTTCCAGATGTCTAGATGGCAGCCTAATGGAATTATCTCTGCGAGCTGAAAGGTCCTATTAAAAGTATCAGAGCTCGAGTAGCAATACACAGCACACTGCATTTCCTTTTTCACAGCCAAACGGCGCAGAAATGTTCAGACAGCTACAGTTTCCGGCAGACAAGCCCTTGCCAAAAGCCAGCCAAATACATGTTCTGATCTTAATTTGGACATAAAAAGGGTCTCTGTATAATGGAATATCCTGTTTCATGTTGCATTTCAAGGCTACTTCACCGGCTGACAGGAAGGGAGATGGCCCAGAGAGGAAATCCTGTTGTCACTGTGATAGAAAACAAGTGATGCAGGCTGATCTTTCTCATGCCTAAAACACACTACACTGTGCATAGGCAGGAATCCGGGTATTATTTCAAGTTACATAATCTTAACCGAAAGAGGCTTGGATTACAGGGCCGAGATATGGCTGTCTTACCATGCAAGTAGACGGTCGGACAGCTCTGCCAATTTGAGAACAGCAGCCTAATAAATAGTGCACGGGGATGCAACACCCCCCTGAAGCCAATTTTGTTTGTTTGCTTGTTTGTTTGTATATTTTTTGAACTGGGAAGGAACATCCTGAAACACAAAAATGAAGCTGTGATCCTGTAACAAAACAGGAGCATATAGCAAAAAAAACCCCTAAGAGAATATTAAAGAAATAAAAGCAGATTTTTTGTGCTTTTACTCATGTTTTCTCAAAGTATTTTTTTCTCAGTGTGCTATACAAATAAACTTGCCTTGCCTATTGACAACATAAAGTCACCATACACCATGCATCAGTTTGGAAATATTATTATTATTAGGACTATTGCAGAGAAACCATATAGGTGATGCACACATTATTACCACCACATACAGTGCACACTATATACACTTCTATAGGAATAATCCAAGCTTATTCTAGTGATTCTATGGGAGAGTGAGGAAACCTTCAAGAAGTACTTCACCACTGTTTACTATACACACACAGCAAGTCCCTGCAGGAGCATTAGAGCTATATTCCAGTGATTTGGTCGCTATATTGCGGTGGCCCAGACAGCTTTAATCCGCTCAGCTAAACGCCACCAATCTCCCACCCCCCAAACTCCCAACAAAGACGGGAAAGCGGTGGAAATCAGACGGGATTTAAAACCCCCGTCGCTGTCTAGTCTCTCCGTCCGTCCGTCTGTCTGTCTGTCTGTCTGTCTGGGCCCCCTGAATGCAATGAACCCTGTGGCGGAATCCGTCTGCCTTTTCTTCATCTTTTTTTTCTCCACAGACAAATTTACCACATCACCCCGCTGATGCTGACGAGGACTATAATAGATCGCCTGGCCGAGACTGGAGCGCATTATTTTACGCAGTGGTAAATCGGGTGCAAAGGACTTTATAGTAGCAACACCTGCGAGTGAATATCGGTTTGCATTGGATGCAAAATGCGATTCTAATGAATGAAAACGTGGTGAAGGTGCTATTTTTCTGAGTGGTGAAAATGTCCCTATTAACGCTTACAAGGAGGGTTTAAATTGTGTCTGTGGGGCATAACATTGGCTTTAAAGTGGCCGTTTCGTTGGCTGCTTTATAGTATGGTATCACTACAATATCCGCGTAACAGAACTGTATTTTCCTGTGATAGTTGTACAGTGCAATTTGTTGGAGGGTCGCTGTTTTTTTTCCGTACGCCTGCAGGAGACAGTGAACCCCCCACAGCAGTCACTTCACTTGTATGCGGCCTTCGTGAGTAGAAATATGAATCAACCACAGAAACATAAATCCGCAGAATTTGGCTGTGCATGCAGAGGGGGATGGAGCCTGGAGCCAGCAGACTACACCAAGTTTCTTATTTCAAACTCACCGACATAATGCACCACGCACGTCTGTCCTTTTTTGGGGAAAGTCCTTCCTGTGGAGGAAGCAAAAAAAGGCGCTTGATACAACGGGCATACGACGTAAGGCGGTGATTTCTGCGGGTGTAATAAATGAGACTGAGCGTCTTTCTAGGCTACAACAAGGCATCAAGCAGAAAGCGTTGCTTTTGCAGTCGTATTACCGTCGCCTGGGGTTATTGTCTCGATTTCCACTCCCATTTTTGTTGTATGTTACAGAGCTGTCCCTCCACACGGGCAAGACTCTTCCCGCAGTCTGTCTGCTCTTCCACCGGATGTTCTCGGCTCTCTCTCTCTCTCTCTCTCTCTCTCTCTCTCTCTCTCTCTGCAGGCACACCAGCGTCAAGCTACCCACTGATTACAGCAGAACTTCCGCTCATTGCTATCAAAATAAAAGCCGAAGTAGACGGCGGTTTCATATTAACTCACCATAGATGCTAATGCGATTTTTTTTGTTGTGTATACTCCAGCAAAAACATCTATTCTATTTTGTTTTTAGTGATTTTTTTTTTTATTAGCACTTTAACCCTCCTGTTATGTTCACATTTTTGAACATCTTTTATGTTTGGGGTCAATTTGACCCCTGCAGTTTAAACTTCCACAAAATTATTATAACTAAAATTGTTATCAAAGTTTATGTGTCAGGTACTTTATGTTTCTTTGTTGATGACCTAAATAGCCCTTTAAATAAAACATAACGTCCCCCCACCCCCACTTATACATCCAGTATTCCTATTACGCGACAATGGAAAAATATGCAAATCACCATAAAATCTCACTGATTGATCTGAAATATTAAAAGAAATATTAATTTTTGGTGTTTTAATGGCTTTATATTATTTCTAAGTAC
>OMLB01035365.1:0-10235 GCA_900302555.1 Myripristis jacobus | reverse complement strand
ACTTGCAACATTTCCCCTCTCCTGCTGGAAGGGGATTATGGTAATGGGCCACCTATTTTATCAAGGCTGATAGCAATTACTGACTCAGTGATTGCACATGCTATTTAATGCCTGTGGAAAGCTTGTCTTATCTCAGCACTATTATGTCTGCAATTTTTTATATTATTTTTTGAGCATTTCTGCTTCACCAGACATGTACAATACACAGACAATACAAACAGGGCAGAGAGAGAAGACGACATGCAGCAAAGGCCACCAGGGCACCATCACTCTGTATCTGTTAATGCTGTGGAGCTTACGATACAACTAAACTGCATTCTTAATTACATTTAGGGGGGGAAATATGTTGTCACAGTTTATATTTGTTTCTAATGTATAAAAAAATATGTTTCTAATCTTAACCTTTCTTATCTTATAAATCATTTCGGGCAGCATTTTAGCCAGTTTCATAACCTATAGCCACCAAAACTACTCGGTTGAGGTTAGGGAAATGTTAGATTTAGGCACAAAAACCACTTGGCTGTGGTAACATAATGTAATGTATGCAGTAGTATGCAGCAAACAAAAACCACTGTCACTTCACGCTGGACTCAAACTCCGGTCACCTCCATGAAAGCTGGTTGATTGACTCATCCAACACCACACCTTCCTCCTGGTGCAGAGCACAGCTGAACTGTCAGCTGATGGATCAAATGCAAACTGAAGTGCAGGTCGGCTATAAAGCTGCTGTTTAATGAATAAAAACACAATCTGTCTACCTGCAAGATGGAAACTACAGGTGAGACAGGAGGAGCTCAGCTTCCCTTAAAAAGACATGAGCTCCACTAAAAACATGATGCAAGAAATTTTGTATTGATAATATGCAGATTTTTTTTCCCCCCATATAAAATTTGGAGGCAGCAGCCTTTCTTAAATTTCATGTCCTGGCGATTAAACACACTCTTTCTAACCCTAGAAGCAAGAACCCTCTCAGACCTGCTGGAACAATTAAATAACCTGAGCCTGAATGTGATCGGGTCGAGCCTGTAACAGATGTGAAATGCACCTTCAGTGACTGTGAGCACATTAAAATGAGACTGGAGTGAGCAAGGATGTCTCCTTTTGTTAAATACCTGCTGCCTGTTAAATGCCATTTTATTTTTATTTTTTGCATGGAGGGAGGAAGTAAGAATTTCATTGTATGGTCTCTCTCTCTGGTATGGTAAAGTGAAAGTTCAGGTTCTTACCCATATAGTGGAGTTAATAGATCCTCCTAGTCTGACCCATCAACTCCCTCCCTGTCATGAGAATGAGCGCTTTACTGGGACTGTTCTTCTCCAAAATGAATGATTCTCTTTCTGGCCCAGAAAACAACACTATTTTGAGCGGCAATCCAAAGTTGAAAAAATGTTTGGAAAGATGCACAACATGAGTTTGTTGGGGATTATTGATGCTCTTTTCCAGCCGTCTTGCTTAGGGTGTGCTACTATAGTTACTGTGGTGTGACTACTTGGTTTTGGTATCACGACGGCTTCACTTTTGTTTTCTTTTTTTGAGATTATTTTTTGGCATCTCTGCTTTAATGGACAGTGACAGGAGAGATGGACAGGATGAGCTCTACCAGGTTAGCCACTGGGGAGCCTGAGGTGTCCTGCTTTCATTCCAACTACATACTGCAGTTTTGGTGCCATGGATGACTGCAATCTGCGCCTGCCAATGCCCAGCCTACTCACACTAGGTTCAGCGTGGTGCACACAAATTTTAGGGCACTTTGGTCACTTTACTGGGTAGAGACGCACCTAACTTCACATCACTGAAATCACAAAAACCCTTCATATGACTTATGGGACAAGAAAGGGGACGAAAATGATTTGCAGCACCAAACACATGCATTCTCTTCCTGTCTTCCTGTCAGTCACTCACACCAAAAGCGGGCCAGAACACCCAGTGTGTGCTGTGCATTTAATAGGGCCAAAAGTGCTGTGTCTTTCAACTCGCCTCATGTGTAGGTGGTAAAGTGGCATGTTTGTCATCACATATTGAGTGCTTCACAAGGTGATTTTGACAAAGGCTTTGATTTCAAGGCAGTGAAGTGGCTTAAATCGATGGATTAAGCTAGTGCATAGTATGTTGGAGTGCTCATGTGTAAAACCTAATTAATTTACATCCCTGCCTTCTCTCAGCCCATTTCTAATCCAAGCAGTTAAGTCTACCTTCCTCAACAAAAATGCTACTCTCTGTCTCACTGACTGGATCTTTGGCTTTTGTCTGTTATTTCTTATGAATGTGCTTATTTATGGCACACTTTCAGAATGTGCTTACACTTGCCTGTGTACAGTATTCACATTTGCATATCCTCCTTTCTACTTTCTCCTGTCAGGAAGTGCAATATACACTGACAGTGGAATTGCATGGGTCTGCTCAAGTCACCCTGGCATAAAAATAAAACACTTTATCACTCACTTCAAGCCCCTGGATCTACCAGCATGTGGTCCATTTGACCCCGATCTCTCAAAATAACACACTCAGCCCATACAGATTTCAACATTTATAAGACACAAGGCAGGGATGAACAGAGGATGAAAAACAGTGGTAGACAGAGGGATAGAGAATGAGGGACTTAGTGGCGCAAGTGGGGAGCACTATAATTTTAGCTGATTAATCTGAGTGTTCCCTCTCAGGTCCGGTCTCCAGACACGTGTATAAATACTGCAATTCATGGATGTCCCAGTCATTTAGTGGTTAGTGGGCTAAGCTGAATATCATAGACAGAATACCATAGGTTTGAGCTTGGATTTTAACCATGTTGTTACATGGCATTATCCTCCTCTTTATGGCAAAATACGAAGATAGACACACAGTGTAGATGTGCATATAATCATACCATACATCTGCACACTGTAATGATATCCTCTGCTTTATGACCACATATGCCTCTTTTACACACATCTGCGACTATTATGGTACACTGATCTGGGTGAGCTGTCATCTTTTAATATTGTTAAGCACATGTGTGTCGACTCTATGTTCAACGGTGGGGATGATTTGATGCTGCAATATCAAAAACAGCAGAGTTTGACTTAAGTCTGAAACCTGATCTCATCCATCATCATTCTCCTACTTCCACTACCACTCTTACTTCCCAGGTCACCTGGTCAAAAGTGTGTCGTCTCCCACACCTTGAAAAACTGTCAGGTACCTGCTAATGACCAAGAAGCTCCTGTCAGCCTCTAATTTATCATACTCAAAGATGGGACAAAAAATTGAGCTGGCAGTCAGTAATTGCTTGGAACATTTTTATCCAATTATCCCTAACAGTATGGTACTAAATGTATTTCTCAAATAGGAAAAGCAGGATTAATTCTTTGCTTGACTTGACAAGAGAGGCAACCCTCTGGGCTACCTCAACCTTCTCAGGTCAAAAACTATCCATGGGAGAAGTCTGTAATTGGTCAGGACAAGTCCCCACGTTTGAGACATCAACAGAAGTACAAGACACCAACAAACATCAAGGTTGAAACAACATTTGTAAGAACACTCTAAAATTATGCTGATAAAAATATCACAATTATTATACAAAATATCAATTCATCCAGGGAATTAAAGTTGTCTAACTTGCTTCCCCTTGTTGGCCAAAATATTGAGAATAGAACAAAATTCCTAACACGGTATTCAGTGAAACACTAGATAATCCAACGTTACTACTAAGTTCAAATGGTATATTAAATACTGTACACTATATACAGCAGTATATCATATGGACTAGTAACATATACATGAGCGTTTTGAAGAAAACACTGCCCCGGTGGTTGAGCCCAGGGGAGGATAATTTGTGCAGATGAAGAAATAAAATATTCTGTCACAACATATCATGTTCTGATTGGACTCTTGCGTATGAAAGTAGCTTTTAATCCTCAGCAAAACCACTGGTTTGACTGAAGAAATCAACTGATTGGCCACTCTTTACACAGAAAAGACTTCAGAGTCTTGCAGTTTCATGTTTTCTACAGCCAATGAGGGAAATAAAAAGAACAATTTAAGGAAAAATTACACATTTTAGTTTACCATTCCTTGGCAAAACTTTATACATATGTAGTTTGTATTAATCCGGTGTCTCCTTCAGATATTCACAGATGCCCTTCCAGACACACACAGCAATCAATGTACAAAAAAATCAAGTCTTTGCAATACAGTGCGTTGTTAATGTCTCTGTTTTCCCTGATTTCCTGATGTAGTCCTAAATGGGCTAATTAGCTACTGCTTTAAAAGGAAGGGCATTAAAAAAAAGGGCCTTGTTGAAAAGCTTAGCACAAGAACGTTAAGGCTGTCTCAATAACCCACTCTCAAAATTTGTGTAATTGGCAATCTGATGG
Source organism: Myripristis jacobus (assembly GCA_900302555.1). NCBI lineage: Eukaryota > Metazoa > Chordata > Actinopteri > Holocentriformes > Holocentridae > Myripristis > Myripristis jacobus. The sequence goes on along the minus strand of OMLB01035365.1, from coordinate 5,883 downwards.
GCAAGCAGGAAACCAAGCCCCAGCTTTGCATGAACTACAGCTTTTCAAATAATATAACCTCAAAACTGAAGTGAGAATCTTCTCCACTGAATGATTTCCAAAGTTACCATTATCTCTGAACAACCGTTTGGATTTTGACAAAATTATAGCACAAGCATATGTCGTAAGCCTTAAACCATTATCAACTCATTAACAATTAGAAGAGGTCAGGCATTTACAATCAAACAGATTTATACCCATAATAGAAGTTTCTGCTTGCAAATATGGCTAACTGATATTACTATGGCTCATGATCCTCACTGAGAGATGAACATGTAATATGTCATATCACATGAAGCAATCACAACCATACAATCATCTCTCTTCCATTTCCAAACCACTGCTTCAGAAATGTTGCCAAACTCGCCCTTGAGAGACATTCACCAGATTGTTGGACGGCACAATCAGAGATTTATGAGTGCAGGGGTGGGGAGCCAATCCAGTTGCGTGTAATATAGTTAATAGCTTTAATATCTGTTGTCTGAATAAATGCTTGATGAGAGTGGGGCCTGTCAACTGAGTCATAACAATGATAAAACACCCAGTGTCACCCAGGAGTGTCATTCTACAACACAACCCACTGTGCTCTCCACTTTATCACCTTCATAAAAGAGGCAAACAAGCCCCAAATGAAGAATTAAAGAGTTATTAGAGGACAGCACCAGAATACAGACTAAGTTATACTGTAATAAAGCAATAAGGGGTTTTTACCTGGAGATTTGTAGTGCTTTTGGTTATTATAGAAGCAGTTGCCACTCAGTTGATAAATGATATTCCACTGAGAGAAGATGATTTGGTGACTTGCCATGGCTATTATTGATTGGGCTGGGCAGGAGTGGGGGGTGATGAGTGAGAGTTTGATGGGGTTTGTGGTACTGTGTATGTGTGCAACTGAATGTGTGTGTGTGTTTGTATGTCAGTTTCAATACAGAAGGCACCGAGTTGCAGGCTGCTGACGTGTCACTCATCACATTCAGTCATCACAGTGGGACCTATCAGCAATTATACCAATAAAGTCGTATTAAAACTGCTTTACTGAACTTTGCAGTTTAGTATGATTTGTCTCCATCTTCTGGCATTGAAGTCACAATGAAACTAATTTGGCGTTGTTGGGATTGGGCTTCACATGAGGAGGCGTCTTTCAAAACTTTACACCAGTGGGAGATAACTAAGGGAGAGAAAGTCTCTTAACTGATGGGAAGGAGATGATAAAAAAAACAAAAGTGATATCTTTAAAGGTACAACAAGTTTTTATTCATACCTACTAGCTCTGCATGATCCAAAATTGAAGGTATACTGTTTTCCAGGAGGTATAAGTAATGGATTTATATTTTATAGTAGATTATAGTAAATTCTTAGGCATTTATTGTTAAATGGCTGAGTACTCCGACAGGGGAAATAGGCTAACAAGTTGACAAAGTAATTTTTTGTTTCATTGTGACTTTAAATTGAATGCTACTTGAAACATAAACTTGCAAGTTGCTGAGGGCAGTGCATTTCAATTTCCACGTCTCAAGAAAAACAGGAGAAAACAAAACTTTGAGGAATGTCACCACACACACCAGCTTTGCAATGACGGGCAGTAATGCAAAATACAGGGAACAGGCGATAGGCTTAATCATCGCATGGCATCATTTGACGTTAGACTGAACATAACAAACATGTATTTATATGTAACGGTTACATAGCATGTAGCTTTGAAGCCATGAGAGCTGAAATATGAAGCATTAAAAATATTAAATATCTGTATATTTTAAGCATTAAGATATAAATACAGAATTACGCTGTGTAAGAGCAGAAAGCAATTCTTGTCATATAACATGCTGCTCAATTTTTTTGCTTTCTCTTTCTATTTCTCCTTCATACACACACACATAATGACACAAACACAGGCATGCTTGTATGTGCATGCACGCTTGCATACACACACGCGCACACACACATACACACACACACACACACACACACACACACAAACTCTCAAAATCACTTTCATTCCCCTAGGTCGTGCCTACAATGGGAATTAAATGTGAGCCTGCATGGACCCTTTTTATACCTTGATATCTCAGTTGGTCTGCCTCAGGAAACTGTGGAAATGAACTCTGGTCGTCAGGCACATTACCATAGAGATAGAGCTAGGTAATGCAGGAGAGAAGGGGCATGCAGGCCAGTTGGTTGTGGCACTGATGAGAGACAGTGCTTCTCTACTTTTTATTACTCTCACTTTCTCTGTCTCTTGCTCTTTCGCACTCCAGTATGTGTCCATATGCATTCTCATACAATTGTCTCTTTCACACACACACACACACACACACACACAGCAGTAGATTTCCGAGGAACCATGGCCAGCATGTACAAACTCCATTCCGGACTCTATTGTGGTAACTCTGAGAGCAGAACAGAATTTGCCTGCCACATACAGAGCAAAACAGAACACAGAATACAATGGAAGTTTAGTCCATGCTTGACACAACAATCATGAGGCGCAGCAGTCTGACCATCCTTTATTTTGAAAGAGAAACAAAAAAAAAAAACAAAAAAAATCTTTTATTTGAGACAAGGTTACTGCCTATTCAACTCTTCAAATGTTAAGCTCTCCTTATGGGAGTTTCAAAAGAGGTAAATCTATAATAAAAAGCAAAGAGTGCTTTACAAAATGAAACGCACAATGGCAACTGGGGACTGAGAAATTTATAAAAGGGAGTCGGTGCACAATAAAAAGAGCACTACAGGGACTCAGATGAAAGGGCTTGACCCTCAGATGTAATTCCGTATGTGCATGAACGTCTGTGTGTGCGTGTGCGAGCATGGATGTATGTGTGTATGAATGGTGTGTATAACCTCTTGTGCATTCATCACCAAAGCTAGCATGCTTTCTCTCCCAGAAGGAACACTTACTTAGATCGAGGCCTGTTGTATTTTATGGCATCCTGATACACATAAAGCTTTTAAAAGTCTTGTCACAACTTCCCTGAGTCCCATCCTCAGGGTGTTTGATCAGCAATAATGGGCCAAGACAGCTAGGCTCTCTTTGATTCTTTTATTATAGAGTTTTATTATAGAGCGATGACTGACATGAAGGCGTGATTAAATGTGATTATGTCATCTCCTATTCTGCCTATCAATGTGATATGACTAATTGAAGTAGAACTGTTATGTGTAACCTCATTTTGAATGGCAAGCTATGGAAATTGCATCACAGATGTAGTAATTGATGGTTTCATTGTATGGCTGTGCAGAGGTAACTGAATACTTAATGCAGCCGACTTCATACAGTTAAATATAACTGAGAAATGGCTTAGAAACTGCACTGTTTGAACCTACATTTCCGAATTAATATTTATGAATTATTTATGAATGGTCAAGTTTAGCACAAGACAGACTGAGCAATCTCAGAAAGAAAATAGCACAGTGAGAGAGAGGGATGAGGAAGCCAGAGAGGGATAAGGATAAAGGTTATGCAGTAGTCCGGAGGGGAAACAAAATTACAAGTGGATCCACCCTGCAGTTCATTGCTGCAGTTGTACTTCATTAAACAAATGTCTAGCTACTACTTTAGGGGGATTAGCCCTACAGTCCACACACTGCTCCACACCCATTCCCTTTAGTGACAGTGGGAGGGAGCTGAAAGTGTTTTGGATGGCTAACACTGTTAGCTAGGGCCTGTGAAGCAACTCCATAACACTGGCTGAGGGTACTTAATTTATGCTGCATATTACCATTTCCCCCTACAGTCTCCTATTGATTTAGTGCCTCCTGCAAATGCAAGTGATTTTATCAGCCTAGCACAACATGACCAGCAACGCTAATTACAGAAACAAAATACATTGTCCTTCGCTCTTGTCATACAGAGATGCACTATAAAATATACCGCAGGACCTCTCTAATTCAAAACAGTGACATGTGAAATAGGAATTCATCACTCAACAAGGCGGAGAATTGAGTGAGCAGAATGAGAGTACATCTACAAGAATTATATAAATAAAAGGGACACTGTCAAGTTCTCACAGAGTAATTGTAAAGGCTCTAAGTGGGAAAGTGAACAGGGGGTTCAATCAATTCTGAACAGTTTCATTTGAGCCATGCATTAGTGCTCTGGTGGAACAGCGGGACTTTGTCTCCCGAGGGCTGCTAGCAGCATATATAACGATATCCACTGTGCCCCTTTGAGCACAGCACCGAAAACCATCAGCCAGAGATGAGTACTAATATGTGGAAAACTCTAACCAAGTGTGTAAAGTGTTCTCTTCTGCACACATTTTTGTTTTCATGAAAAAAAAAAACTTCTAGCATATAGATGGATAGATAGATAGATAGATAGATAGATAGATCGATCTACTGGGTGAGCTACTAAGGTACTCCTGCAATATATATTCCCCTAACATTTATCTAATGGGGGAAAAATAGAAACAATCACATTTTTCCATTAAACCTTCGCCGAACATGTCTCATTTGTGCTATCCAGTTCACTGTCCTCACTACTTGGGCTCCTTTCTTCCACAGAACAGTTTTGTGTCCATTTCCAGTACCAGTCTGTATACAGTGACAAAAAAGAAATCATTGGTGCTACCTATATTTCATAAAATTACCTATTCTGCACTGATAATACTATTACCCTGAAAAATAGCCCTAGCTGCACAACGTTGCACTGACTCAAAGAAATAAAGATGAGCTTTTACTAACATGTAACAACAGAAAAACGAATGACAAATATATCTATTAAGCATCTTAAAAGGTCCAGGCACATTAATATGTTTCTATAGGCCATCTATTACATTTAAATTACTTAAATACTGGAATTGAACCAACCTCTCCACCAGACCGTGTGCTCTTGCCAGTCTGCTTCCTGAAAGAAGTCTTTTCCCTTCATGTTACTTCGTATCCCCTACAAGACTTATTGGGTTGTTCTCAAACATGTCATTAAACATTACTGTGCGTAACTGCACACTGCAATTCATGTAAAATATTATTTGGGGCTGTGGGGGAGAAACAGGCTTTCAGTTGCCTGAAAGACACAGCGTGTCCTGCCTGAAAGACACAGCGTGTTTTTCAGGCAACAGTGTCATCATTGTTTATTTATTTTTTAAGATTATATTTTTGGCATTTCTGTGTTATTTGATAGTGACAGTAGAGAGAGACAGCAAAGGCAGGGGAGATAGGGGGAGATAGGCAGGGGTCTGAGCCAGATTTGAGTCCAGGCTGCTGCAGTAGGGACTTTGGCTTAATAGCCGGTACGCGCTCTACCATGATGCCCTCACTTGTTACAGCAGTTTCTGTTTATTGTGATAGCTTAGTGTCAGTAACAATGATTTCATTTTATCACCTACAACAAACTAAGACAAAAAAAATCCTCCTGTGTCTCAACCACACCATACCTCTACCATAGTTCCCAGTGGTAGAGGTTGAAATGCTTGTCCAAAGCCAGCTCCGCGGCCCCCGCTAAGGCAAAGCTAATCCCCCCACACAGATAGGCACGGTTGAGTACTGCCACATGGACCAGCACACTCCAGAAGCCTCATCTACTGCTCCGCTGCTATCTCTCTTTCTTTTTTCTCTTTTTCTCACTGTTTGTCTCTCTCTCACAATGCATCACTCTCTAACTTTTGCTTAACTTTGCTCTTTTGATTTAGCCTTTTCTCTTTCAATTTATTTTGTTCTTCATTTTCTTTCTTACCCCTTATCACTCTCACTACCACTCTATGTCTCTCTCTTGCTCTCTTGCTCCTTCCAGTCAAACAGCAGGTAGTCAGCTATAAGCCTTTCTGACGGTAGCTGATATTAGGTCTATTAGGCCCAGGTCTGCCTTGCCATGTGATTTAGCAAGCACAGAGTGGCTGCCTCAGC
>OMLB01035357.1:0-21326 GCA_900302555.1 Myripristis jacobus | reverse complement strand
CGTGGCGCTATGAAGTGGTTTCAACAAGATTTCCAGCAGCCTTTTAGGATGAGATGAGAGGCAGCACAGCCTGGATATTTATTATAGGCGAGGCTGGTAATGCTAAAGCAGTGCACTTTTAAGATGATGGAGTTTCACCCGATGCACGGCATTCATACGAGAGAAACGACACATAAAGAATAATCCTTTTTTTCTATCCCTATATACACTGCATCTTCGGTTAAGTCACTCAAATGGTCATGCAGCATAATGACGGCTATTAACGAGTGAAGCAGTGCGGCAAGTTTTCGAGGTCTTCCGAAGTCACTGGAATGTGATTTAGGGTGGATGGAGTAGTCGGCTTGTAGGCGGGCTGCTTAAAAACAATATGTTTTGGGTAAGATAAGCCCTTTAGATCGCCCGCAGCTATTAGTTCTCAGTTACATTAGAAACTTCCACTGAATGGAAAAAATATGTAAAAATATAGGGCCATCCTGCTGATGCCGAGTTGCAGCCAGTCCACATCTCAGTTATCTCAAAGCTTACGAAAACAAACAACAAAAAGATTTAATACTGAAAATTAATAAGAGGTTATGGCTTTTACATGTATTCACTGCATCTTTGTTTGTGGAGGAGGAATCATAAGTAATTACTTTTGGACATTCAAATTGAAATTGTGAAAAAAAGAGTGAAGCAAAGGACCTTCAAAGACCTGATTCCCGTTTCCCGACTGTGCCGCCTAACCTAACCTTTCCCTAACCTTAACCAATCAACCAACTTATCAGGCGTGAAAGGGGCGTGGCCAAGCTGCGGGATTTGATGCGCCAGGAATGTGAATGTATCCACGGATACAACACCCCGCGATCCAACGAACATTTCCAAGGATCTGGAGAAATTACCGCAGACCGTCGGGAGGGAACAATATGTATATTCATGCTGTTTTATTATCTAAGGTTAGCATGAGCTGTCACTACATGCGGTGCTTGTTTCCTTGAAAAATCAATGTATGCTAATTCTGTTCCCAGATCACTAAAAATATGCAAAAACTACGACATGCATTAAGTATCTGTACTGCCTTTATTTCCCCTTGTTAGTGCATTTTCAGATTCTCGGGTGTAGATTTCCAATAATTTTCTTTATGCTAATGAACCTCCCTCTGCTCTGGAGATCTATAATCGCTATTAATATTGGTTATTATCAGTGGTTGTGTCTTTGAATTTTGAGGTTAGTGTGTTGGGAAGACATGCCCTGCTTGACGCAAGTGAGCTACGTTCACATGGCCACGGACTAGATCTAATTTCCTTACAACATTTCTTCACGTGGGCCACATTCCAGCATAGATATTCTTCATCTGTTCCCATTTTGGCAGTGCATGAGGCTTATTTAGTGCTGGGCTTGAGATATTATTGAAAAAATCTTGGTTTTATCTGGATGATTTGCTTGAGCATGGAAATAAATACGCTCGTATGCCAAAATCTTAGCATTGGCAGGGCGGATTGTGTTTGCATGTTTCTATCTGCCTCGATCACAGCTGATGGTCGCTCTTGTCCAAAACTGCTGAGCTCCAATTCTCGCGTGGTAAATATTTTCCAATTCCAAAACTATTTTGTCCCTTTCCATTTTGGAATGGCTAAAGATAACGCTGATAATATTAAATGGCCATTTAAAAAAAAAAAAAAAAAAAAGGCAAGTCATCGGAGTGTTAGGATTATTATTCCTGTCTCATATTTTATTCCAGTATGATCAGTTGTGAGATAATTTGCCTGTAAATGTTGTAGGGGGGAAATGACACAGATATTGGCAAATTTCTCCTCAGGAGTCAACCCCTAGCATGTCACCGCTGTAGGCCAGTGAGCAGCTCCATAATATTGATCACCAGAGTGTAAAAGTGAACGCGTTTACAGCGCAGTGCAGGTTCATTGAAATTGATTATCAATACCTGCACCTTTTGATCTATTCTGGATCAGTGTTTTAAATCTGCGCATGCCATTCATATCGATGCAATTTATTCCGATGGACAGGCTTTTCCAGCGGAGGCCCCGGGATGGAAACACAGCTTGACACCCGTTCAAATCCCTTGATCAGCAAATGGTTGAACTAATATAGCTGGCACAAAATCGCTCCCAAATGTGCAACACAAAAAAAAAAAAGGGTGGATGCCAAACATGCAATGTTCAAAGTACACGGAGTCAGCTCAATAACAATTTTTTGCTTTTAGCCGTAATTACTCTGCACTATTGTGTTTTACTGTCACTGTTCGTAATTTCCCATAATTTGCTCTGGGAGGATGCGCTTTTTTGTCTGATTAAGCATGTGCTGTAAAGTGCCATCTCAGCTAACTTTTCAAGATTGGAGTGCTCCTAGAGGGCTTAATCGAGGAAGAAGAAGAAGGAAAAAAAAAAAAAAAACGCAAACAAAACAATGACATGACATGTTTTCAACCCGAATTCATAGTCTGAGGTGGCTTGAACGAGGCGAACTCAGTTGAAAATCTTGTTGCGGGGCCAATTATGGAGACATACGACCGAATAAAACAAAAAACACCCTCTATATGTGGCCCTAGACGCTGTGTATTATTGTTTGTGTCAGAGGCTGTTTTAGATATGTGGGACATGAGTCCAAAAGGACACAGATGTCACAAATTTGATTTGACCCAGATGTTCCAGCGTTTGCACAGCCACTGAAACATGGGATGCGTTTTGACAGTGAAAAGAGATCAGGATTTTACCCATCTGTGCACATGGCTCTCTATATGTGAAGCACAACATGCAGCTGTTGGACGATGCATGTATCATATGTCCACGAGCATTGCAGCACATGGGCAGCTGGTTGAGATTTGTAAAGAGGAGACTGTGGCACAGATGAGTATTCTTGTAGGATTCTTAGATTCTGACACATGATGCATTCAAATGAATTGTGGCCTTATGGGAACTTTAATAGAACAGACTGCTAAATCCAATATTCCTTAACATTTTCCATTATGCATTAAAGCACTGTATTACAGGGGCACGGCATGATTGAAATGCGTCAACTGACAAAACCCCTTCGCTCGCTTCTTTCAATAATCTGGTATGATTTGGGGCATGGAAATGAGGGGAGCGTATGGTACACTTTGGAGATGTGCCAATTTCTACAAAGTAGGTAGAAAACAAGCAAGTACAACACACAGGGAGAAAAAAAAAAAGGCCCCGCATGAAAACACGAACGCAGCGACCAGATAAACATCTGACTGCGCTGATTCCTTTCCGTTCCCAAGAGAGCAGCCGGAGAGACGCCCCAAAACCATGTCGGCACTGATAAAAAATAAAAAAAATGACTTGAGTGACACAGCAAAGCGAAGACAATACGCAGGGACGAGGCTGGGTTTGAATTTTTTTTTAGCAAAGTCAGTCCTCTAAAAACAAAAGTGCCTTCCCATTAATTTTCTGCCCAAATCTTTAATGAAATGCAAATCAAACATTTCATGAATTTGATTAAACTCGGAGGGAGGCCGGGGCCTGCTGGCTGAAACAGTGGGAGACCCGTTGGCAGCGTTGTTCTGATCTACTCAGCTATCGCTCTGCAATGATTCATTTATTTAATTGGGATAAACTCAAAGATTCTCTTTGTCTCTCTCTCTTTCTTCCCCCTGTCCCGTCACACACACACACACACACACACACACATACTCTACACATTGCGAGATGAGCTGTTTACCCTCCTCAAAGCGCAAAATTAAAATCACTTGTCAGTGTTGTTTAGTGAGGTCAGGACTCACCTTTGAGAAACAGAAACCACTTCCAGGCCCCCGCAACTCAAACCAAGCATGATGTCTCCGCTCTTTTGCAAACAAGGTGTTCGTTTCAGTTAAGAACACATGAAGAAATAGCTGAATATGAGCATGAGTAACAGGGCTGAGGATGAGCAGTGGGTTTGCCCTCGGTTCGTTTTGTTGCGCTAGGCTTTCCGAGCATGAGTAACTGCTGGCTATCAGAGGCCGGCATCCATCCTCTAATACCCATGAAACCTTGTGATTTGGGGTTATTTCCTGTTGTCGCCTCTGACATTAATACATTCTAGCTCCTCACCGGCCGCATCGCGGTTCATTTAGACGAGGACTGAGACTTGCATTGCAGATTTGTGGTGTCACCGGAGTTGAATGAAAATATTCTTTTACATACTCCAGAGTTTTAATAAAATGCTCCAAATATGCTGCATGTGTTTGCAATGCGGGACTGGTGTGTTTTATTCTACTGCACCCTGACAGCACAGTGAGTTTGTGCGAGGGGAAGCTGCACCCGATTCTGCACGGGTGCACGTCGATGCATAAAATATCTTCTAATTCGCTCGCTCGTTTCCCGTCAAATTATCGTCAGCATTTGCATAAGTAAATGCACCGGTCAGTGTTCCGGTTCAACGGTGGCTGTTTGTAAAATGCCGGAACTTGGATATGATGGGTATGTAAGTGTGCGACGGGCAGACTGGACTCCATAAAAATGTGGACTTTTTTTGTTTTGTTTTGTTTTGTTTATGAGTGAAATGATTTGCAACTTGGCTCCGTTAAATCTCCTCTGACTCATGGGTGGTGAGGTCAGTTCAGTGGCTGCCAATGCTTTCCGCTGCCATTGCGGTAATCTCACTGACATGTAGCGCATTACTTCCTGCCGTTCCTTTTAAAAACAAAAGCCTGTTCGACCGGGAAGAGCTTCGAAACCCAAAGCCAAGGTGCAGGCGGTGATGAGAGGGAGGTTGAAGCTGAAGGATTCATCTGGACCGCGATGCGTTTATGTGGGTCATCAGGCGGCAGGGTGGGCTTGGACTTTGAGATTACATCTAGTGCCTTGGCTCGGATTTAGCCACGCCGCGCCCTCGCTCTTTGAGCCACAGTCTATAGATCCATCGTCTTTAGAAGCTGACTGGATCTGGCTCATCAGGCCGAGCCAAAGCTGGCTGCGAGCTACGGCATAAATGATATAACCACTGCATTTTTTTCTCTCCCCTTTGAATCAATAGCTGTTAATCATTTATACCGAGTTAACAGCCATTGATTCTAAATAAAATATTTCCTGTGCCCCATGAAAAATAAAATGCAGAATGTTCATGCAATATTGAGCCCTATTGTTATGATGTCTGTTTCACAAAAGAGGCCAAAGGCAGACGGGTAACAATGAGGCGGCCGGTCGCGCGCGGCTTCGGCGTTTGTTTCCTTCATGTCTCACGGTGGGGCGGAGAATAAATGCCGACTCTTGGCGTGCGAGATCTTGTAATTATCTGTGAAACCTCTCATTATTTGGCTAGCCGGCAACTCGGTGGAGACACAAACCGAACCAAACCAAACCAAGGGGTCGGGTCAGATGTAAGGAGACAAGACAAGAACTTTATTTTTTCTCCTCCCCCGTCTCAACCTTAGCACGTTGCTGACATCTCAGCAGAAGTGGAAACTAACTTTTTACAGTTGAGGATTGTTTTAAAGTTGTTTTCCGGGTACTTTTAAAACTCTGTAAGTAATGATTCTACGTATTTTCCTCTACTGGTATTGAGCTACTGTTGGAGTCGTGAGTGGCATTTCCAGTAAAGCCTCCTCTTTGGACTTCACCTCTGATAATAAATGTTATTGCTTTGTTGATAGAGGAAGCCTCCCTAAACCTTAAGGCTGATAATGACACAACAAATTATCTGCAAGAGCCACATCAAAACAAATAATCCATAAACCTGTATTACCCATCCCCAAAGCGGGGTCCTGTCACTGTCGGTGAGGATCGCTCATGTTCTCCAGGTGAAGGCTAAGCTGAGGCGATAAACAAAAGCCGCATGAGAGGTTTTGTTTTTTTTTAAGCAGACTTGACTTGATGTGGCCCGGAGCGGCTGGCTAATGTACTTTTGATTTTAAGTGGAGCCAATGAATTGTTGTTTTACCTTGCAGCCGCCTGACAGCGAGTGAAGGATAGGCTAAAGGATGCCGGGATCTCCGAAGACCCCGAGCTCTCGGGCTCTCCTGGAGGGGCCGCGCAGATGGCAGCGGATCAGAGGAAAGAGGCGAGGAGAAGATAAAGAGGGAACATAAAGACAGAAAAATAACCATAAACCTGCAGTTACATGTTGTTTCCTGTCATATATGTGGAGGAAAATCCATGTTAAGGGGTGCAAAGACCCACCAAACGGAGCTCTGTGTCCTAAAAATTATGTTCTCATACAACCTATCTACAATCTCAATTACACTTTCACCCAGTTGACTCAAGTTTGAGTACAGCAGAAAGTGACAATGGTGTTTTTTGTTGCAAATGCTACATTATTTTACCATAACCAAGTGTTTTTTATGCTTAAACCTAACCATTCCCTAACCTTAACCAAGTAGTTTTTGTGGGTAAAAAGGTAAAACGGGCTAAAATGCCATCCAACACAATATACTAGATATGTTGATTGGAAATATATTTGTGATAAGCCAGAAACAAACGTAACCCACGACAAAATGTTTCCCCCTAAACATAATTAAGAAAGCGGTGAAGTCGTATCCACATGTAATTTTTGCCAAATGTGACGCAAAAGGTGGCTGCCTCCGCTTATTTCACTTGTCAAAATGAATTAAATATGGCACTTATTTACACAAAAATGGCTTGGCTAGCTCAGAATTGGTGTTAACATGACGTCGATGTTAATTGCTGGGAAATAATAATTAGTTTTAAATCAATCTGGACTTTAAAACGGGGCAGGAAGCGTTAAACGTACAAAGCTTTGAAGTTTTAAAGCTGGTTTTAACACATCCCCCAGCCAATCAGAGGCAAATAATCACCCCTGCCATGCTCTAAGCTTCTCTGCCCTGCATATATTATGTGTTACAGTCTGTTATTTATAGATCATTTTACTTGATGGACATACTTATTGTGCCACATCCATAAATCCATACATGATTTGAATGGTGCACATATAAAACCCAGCTGTAGTTAAATCCTCGCTCGTGTTATTACATGAATGCATGAACACATTTTGCTTACTCTACTCGTGTCCTCCTTTCACAGCATAAGGCTGCACCAGCCAAATCCTAAAAGCTCCGATTTATTTGTTTCTTTCTTTCTGCCTCCTGTGCTTTTTTCTTCCTGTTATGCACTTTTTAAAATCTACTTATTCTTCCAGTCTGAAGGGGTTTGACGGGCTGCCGCGCTTGCCGGCTGATCACCGTCCTCCTCTAATCAGCCGCGGGTCCCGCTGCCAAAAAGAGCAAGAGCAGGTTCATCGCAGGCGCCTCCCTGCAGCACCTCGATGGAAAAACTATGAACAAAGAGGTCGATTTTTCACTTTCGGAAAACAGGGCCTTTGTCGAATAGCTTTAAAAACAGCTCGGAAAAAAAACACAACTGGGTTCGACTGATGTTTGCTGGCACATATGAACAAACTGGATAACAGATAAACTGCACACTCTGTCCACCTCACGCTCCAGGCATGCTGGAACAAAGGATCATGGTATCAGACGATGTGACGGGGAGCAGCTTTAGATTACACAGCTGAACAGTTTGCCCTGGCTTCCCTTAGTCACCATAAATTATATTAAATCAACTTCCACTGCAAAAATAAAAGTCATAATGTTGAATGCGGTCTTCTTCGTCTTCTCCTTATCACGATTATTTATTATTAGGCATCGTAGCAGTAGTGATTTTTTTCGCCAATACACATGATTCATTTTATTTCTAGACATTATGGGAGAGTGAATGTCCCAGTCACCACCCTGCTGCTTCTCCTAGCTTTAATTTAAGTGTGATCCGCCTATCTTAGACAAAACACCCTCTGGCTTCTATTTAAACTAAGTTTATGTTGATACAGTCTGTCAAAAGAAGTATAGCAGCCAATTAACTTTATTTTACTCACTAGGTGTGATTCTCATTTCAGCAAACACCCTGTACGTTGCATTCTAAATGTTATTACCTTCATATTGTCAAACTTTGGCACACATTTAGAGCTGTATATGTCCCCCCTGAACACTCTCGGTGTCACTTCTCTCACTCAAATTGCCAATCTGTCTCGGTGATATTGACTTTTAAATGGTGTTGCCCTATCTCCTTCATGTCAACATGCCAAAGTGAAATAGGAGCTGTCCATCACTGATCCCAAAACCAATTGAAAAGGAGAAAACTTTTCCAACATGGCAACTCATTTGAACTGAGGTAAAAGCTGCAGCAGAGGGATAGATGGGGGGGGAAGGGGGAGAAAAAAAATAAAGAAGGGAGGGGTATGGGAATGAATTGGGGCTGAAGCGAGCCATATATTGTGGTCAATTAAGGTCAGCAGAGTCCTAACAGATGCTCACAAACGCTCGGGTAATCAATCGCCCTTCAGACCTCTGTGAAATACAGCAGAGAAATGGGCCCTTAACATAGCAGAGCCCGAAAAATGTTGCACATTATCCGCTTGCAGCCTCCTTATACTTCTAATCAGAAAACGAGGACTTCAAAAGCTTAAATCAATAGTTAATTATCTGCCGCATAAACATAAATACAGTTGCAGATCACTGCAAAGGCGGCGGACCAAGGACTCCCCGGCTCTGTTCTCCCGTACAATTATTTTTCATAGTCACTTTTATTAATCTTCAGAGGATAAGGTTAACCTTGTGTGTGAATGTGTGTTTCTATCCGAGTGCCTGAGTGTGCGCGGAGAGAAGTGAGAGTAGTTATAGACACATCAAGTCTCAAGTGTTTGCGCTGAGTGGAATCCGATACAGGAGAGGGCGTCGAGTCCGACCTAATCATGTGCGATGGTTCCATGTTAACTATGACAAAAGAAGTGTTCCTCATTCTCCAAACAGGGACTGGCAGTCCTTTGAGCAGCGCCTTCACAAAGTACTCAACCCCATTGACTTCCTCTGCGTTTTGTGGAGTCGCAGCCTGAATACCGATGGATGAAAGCGAGATTTTGTTGTTTTTTTTCTTTTTTGTCAACACGAACTAGACAAAATACCCTATAATCACAAAGTGAAAACATGTTTTTAGATTTTTTTCGGTGCTAATCTCTTGGAAACGCAACACAGAGATGTCTCATTTAAATAAAGCATTCAAGCCCCTGAGTCGCTACTTTATAGGAGCACCTTTTGGCGGCGTTACAGCTCCCAGCCCTCTTGGATATGTTTGTATCAGCTTGGCACATCTGGATTTTTGGATTTTCTCCCATTCATCCCCTGCATGTTTGCTCAAGCTTGGGCCAGTTAGATTGGGAACGTCTGCAAACATTTTTCATCAAAGACATTAGACATATTTTTCAAAAGGGATTCAAGTCTGGACTCTCACATTCTCGCTCAGAGGCCAGCCCGGTGCTGCGCGATGCGTTTAGGTGGATCCTGTCATCGCCCATGCTTCGCTGGAAGGAATCGCCCGTTTCCCATCGGGCACAACTCTCTCTGTTCAAGCTTAAGATTTTAATTTTTGCTCTATCAGTCCTCAAAATCGTTTGCTGCATGCTCTCAGGGTCTTTGATTCCCCTTTTTTTATTTTTTGCAAACTCCAGGCTGCTGTCATGTGGTGTGTTTTTCAAGAGTGGCTTCCCTCTGGCCGCTCTACCATGAAAACCAGATTTATGGAGAGCTGCGCTGACTTGCATCCTTCTGGCTAGATACCCCATCACAGCCCGAGAAGTGCGGCGCCCTGTCACACTGGTCCTTGGGTTCTTGCCACTTCCTCCACCAAGGTCCCTCTTGTCCCGCTTGCTCAGGCTGGTTTCGCTTTTCTAGTTCATTTTATTGAGTTTTTATTTATGAATGACGGCGCCTGCTGTGCTCTTGTCAACTCCTGAGGCTTTAGAACCGGATTTCTTAGCCTCCTCACTGTAACGTCTTCCACTGTTTTATAGAAACTTCTTGGACCTCATGGTAAACTTTCTGCTATCATATGCGCTGTCATCTGCGGGAACGTATACAGACATACAGGCGCTGTCGAGCGAGAGCGCTTCATTTCCAAAACGTCAGCAAAAAAACAGAAAAGTTTTTCGACTGACAAACATGCATTTTTTAGTTTCTGTAAGTTTTGAAAGTGTTTTTAAAAGCCGAAGTAAGTTTCTCACCCCGTGGTGGAGCGCACACTCCCTCAGCTGAAGTTAAAAACACAGGAACAAACACAAAAAAAGTACTTTAAATGTACTTTATTCCAAAACATGTGACCGGCCACAGGTGGACTCCAGTCATATGGATGCATAGACGTGAATAACATGCAAAGGAAAGCAGCGGCCTCTGAACTCAGTCTGCACTGTCTGTGTGAAGGGGTTTAAATACTTTTTTCTCACATTTAAGAAATTTATAAAAATGTAAAAAGACGTCCTGGATTATTGTCAGTGAAAAAAAATCCCATTTGGAAGTGAAGCTGTAACACCACAAAATGTCACAAGTGATGCAAGAAAGCAGAGGCGGTGAACTCCAAGTGATGAAAAATAAACTGAACTGTGTCAAACTTGTAAATTACAGGCCGGAAATTCATTCATTCATCAGTGATTGCATAAAACATAGTGGCCTTCATCATTAATGGTAAGAATGGAATCATGTTCTTATGCAATCTGTAATTTATGTGTATATTTTGCTCTGATTTATGCAATATGTGGATTTTAACAGCTATTTTACCGCCTCTCTTGGGATTTTGACCCAGCTCCTAGGCAGCAGTGCGATGAAAACGGAGCCAACAAAGGTTGCTGATGTTACCAACAGTCTCCGCTAAACCTCCTTTCGGCGTCCACATTTTCCTCCCACATCAACTCGCAGCAGGAACGCGAGGAAATCAGAAATCTCCGGGCTGGTGCTCCGACTTCCCAGCTGTTTCGAACGCAGCGTCGTATACAAACTGAAGTAATTAGCAAACAAGACACAGGTGACGAGGCTGGAGAGCTGAGAAGAAGACCGGTCAGGACTAATAGGACCAAACAAGGAGCAGGTGTGGAGGAGCAAACAAGCAGGGCAACGGGTGCCAGGAGGGACACACAGAGCAGAGCAAAAAAATACGCAAACTATCCAAATCGAGGCAAACAGAAACAGAAAAACCATGTAGACATTAATATAGACATATAGTGGAGAGTGTGCTCTTTTTTTTTATGCAAGATTGCATGCAAAAAAAAAAGAGGTCTGTATTCTGCCGAGGTACAGTCATTATTTCTGTCCTGTGAATCGTGGATCGCGCTCTGACCTTTTTGAAGGTGACCTTTTTGATACCGACGCCACCAAACAGGGCCGATCTGTCCTGCCCGGGAAAACTGCTCATTTGTCGGAGTCATCTTTGAAATCACTTCATCGTGTGCACGTTTGCTCAGACGGTCCTTTAAACCCTTTTTATTTTTTTTTAAACTTATTTATTCTGAGTATATTTGAATTAGTTTCATCATCATGCACGACTGATTTTAATTTCTGACTTGTATTTGTTGCAGCAGAATTTAATTGTTTTGTTAAACAGTTTATAGCGCTGTTTTGAAGTGTGATATGAATGGGAATATTGTTTTATTGGCTCAATTAAAATCTCCTACCTAAAATATCTGGGCGTTGAGGTGCCGGCAAGGTCCTGGTTGATTGGAATATAAAAGTCGGCGCTGTAGCCCACACCAGTCAGAGTTAATTTAAATTTTAGCAGCTCGATGAGTGGACAAACAACCAAACAAGTGAAAAATCTGCACCGTTTCACTCCTGAAATGACTGTTTTTTTGCAGCTGAACTCCGCTTGTTCTTCCCTTGCAGCCACACGGATTAGAGCCACAGCGGCTGCCGGTTTTCCTGACTTTAGGGAATAAAAAGCAGACACCTGAGATCTGATGAATCAAAGAGCCGCTGGGTTTCTGATCTCTGGGAATCAGCGGCTCATGCCAAGCAAGCACGGCCCTTCCATGTGTGTGTGTGTGTGTGTGTGTGTGTGTCTGTGCACGCCTAACCAGGAGATCAGCTCATCAAGTACCAGCTTGCTTACCTATGATAATACATTCCCTGGGCTGCTATTATGCACACTGCTGCTTTCTTGCGTGCAGATGAGCCCTGCAGGACGCGTGAGCTGAAACAAGAAACTCGGCATGGAACATGATGTTTTATTGTCGATAATTGAAGCAGCACGCGATCACACCTTTTTTTTTTGGTTTTATTTGAGGTGGAGACGACGGGACGTGGGGCCATCGTTCAAGGTTCTTGTTAAATAAACGTATTTCTTTGTATGACTCAGAAAAAAAAGGAAAGGGTGGAGGCTCATTAATGAAGATCTGAAAGCGGCCGTCTTTCAGGAGTCGTTGCATAAAAGAGGGATAAACCCCAGGAACGAGACAAAGCGGAGGCATTAGCGGCCAGTCAGAGAACACGGAGGGAGAAGCGGTTTTCCAACAAAGTTCTGACTTCACCTTTTCTCGCCTTCTGGGCGTCTTTGAGTGTCCGTCAAAGCGAGGCCGCCCAACATCGGGACGCGCAGAGAGATACATAAACATGAGCCGAGCCCTGCCTTGACGTTTGTGCCCTCTCTTTAGTTGCGGTTTCCGTAGTTTTTGAGGGCTGGTTTCATGCTAATCATGAGCACCTGTTGGGAGGTGCTGCCCCTGCCACTCCCCACCCTTCTGCAGATGTCAGCCACCCGCTGACTCTGTCCCAGGATAAATGTCATGCAGAAGGATGACTTTAGCTTTGGGGGACAATGAGCCCCTGTCTGCATAACTTAGCAGGATCAAGCTGGAGTTTCAAAAATCCTTCTTTTTCCTCCTTTTTTTTTTCTTCTTCCTTATACAAGTTTGTTTGTTCTTGCAAACTTAGTCAAAGAGTCACCAAGTTTACAGTGTCGCAACCTGAAAGCGTCGACTTTTTAATGATTCACAGGAAATAATGATTATAGCTCAAAACATCAAATGTTTTCATTTGCAAACTGCGCTTTGCATATTTGCAACAACAAAAAAAAAAGCTGTTTACAAAGCTACGTACAAAATACACCACAAGCTGACAATTGCTGAGTTATTTTGCTTTTCGGCTTTACAGACTTTATGATACAAGATTGCAAGTCACGCTGTAACCTTGTGCATTTTATTTTATGTTATCTATTTTTTTTTCCTTAATTCACCGTGGTGTAAAAAGCTGAGCACGGACAAACCGAACTGACCCTGAGATATCTTTGAGAGATCAAAGAAACAAAAGAAAAATGTTTTAAGATATGTTTTTAGATATTTCACATTTTCCTTGCATTCCGTGTATTCACCATTTTCAGACAGATAACGCTCTGCTCTTCATCTTGGACTGTTTTCCTTAACACAAACGATTCACTCTAGTTACATAAAATCTTGCCACAGACAAAAGTTGAATACTTAAGGACAGGGACAGAACATTTGAGAGTCTAATCTGGGTGCTGCCATCATTAAAATCTGTTTACTTTGTACAAACTTCCAGTCTTGGATTCTGCTCCAAATATGGATCCAGTTTTTGGATGTTTTTTTCCCCCTCAAAATAATGAGACAGACTGCTAATGTGGTCCAGATGATGCACTTTGTTGTCTGTTTTTTTGGTGTCTGGATCATTTGGGAAATGATTCTCTCCATCTCCCGGATCACTAGAATGACCCATCTGTCATTCTGCATGCTACCCATCTTATGTAATTAGTGAGAAATTGCCAAGAAACCAGGATGTGCATGCTTCATCAACAGATAATCAAAAGTCTTTTGAAATGTAATGGGCAAATCAAAGTGATTCTGAGGAAAAATGTTATCTGTAACGTAATGAATATCTGCGGTTATTGATTGCAGGAATAAAGCCTAATGGCATTCGGAGAAAAAGAAGAAGGAGAAGCGTAGAAAAAAAGAAAAATCATACATTTTTTGATATGACAAAATAGGTCTTTTATGGGGCTAAATTGTTTATGAACGTTAACCAGGAGGCAAACAGCGACATAAACTTTCGATGAGACACGATCGGAGTTACTCCTCGATCTGTTGACAATTTAAAGTCAACACAGGCTCCTTTAATCTCGGCTGTCGTTTTAATAATATCAGCTACAACTAAGTCAATTCAAATAGACCTATTGTGTTTGCCAATGCATGAAGAATGGTTTTATTTCACTGCGAGGAGTCGCTACCGTTCCTCCATACAAATGGGCTTTTATAGACATGATGGAGGCGCTAATTGATTTCCAGTTTCCCTGAATGCACATGAATTATTGAATTTTTTTTTGATTGAAGTTTTCAAGTCAGCATACAATAAAGTAAACCTCAAATAATGCCCTTAGCTGTTTTAATGACTATTAATTATTCAATCAATCGTCAGCAAATATCACAAAGTTATTGTGCGTGTTCATGTGCAATTATTGGAGAAAAACAACTTTCTTGTTTCGAAGATGAGACGTCAAGCTGGTGAGGTTAGATAGAGTTGTTTTTTTTTTTTACTAATAAACTAAACTGCTACTGCAGCATTGTTTTTCTCATCATTTTTTCTCCGAGACGATGGCACACTGTTTACCATCTCTGCCCATTATTTACAAGTCAGTGTTTGGACAATAAATTGTGCTTTTCTAGCAGCTCCCACTGACCTCCACGCAGGATGAAAGTCCTTCAGGAGTCTTCGGTTTATGTCTGCGTGGGCATTCTGTCACACAGATACTTTTGTCATCATTACTGTTCAACAGGATCACATCGGTCGGGAGCGCGGGGAACCGGCATTTTTCACTGATGAAGCCGGGACTGGCGTCGAGGTCCAAGTCCGAGTCAGTTTCGAGACCGGGTCCAATTAAGTTTAAGTCGAGAACGGGTCCAAAGGGGGTCAAGACTGAGACGGAGACCAGAGAAAATTGATTTCTATTCAAGACTGCGGCCAAAACAATGTGCAGTGTACTTTCCAAAAGGATAAAAATAACCCAAAGCAGTTTCTTGGGGATCAATAAAGACGTGGATTTATCTGCAAAGCTGCTGTGCCATCCCCTTTAACATCCAGCTAATCAATGCAAAGAAACAAATTGGTAAACAGAGGTCTGATTGACATTACACACACCGGTCTCTACAGATGAAACCCTCCTGATTTGCTGCACTGGGACGAAATTAAACTATGCATCAATACCCA
The DNA here is from genome assembly GCA_900302555.1 of Myripristis jacobus. NCBI lineage: Eukaryota > Metazoa > Chordata > Actinopteri > Holocentriformes > Holocentridae > Myripristis > Myripristis jacobus. The sequence goes on along the minus strand of OMLB01035357.1, from coordinate 6,349 downwards.
TTTTGATATTATAGCGCATACAGTACAACATGTGCCAGTGCTGGCCAAACAGATGCTGTCCTTGGGTTTAAATGCAATGAGTGAGAGGTCGCCGTACAACAACAACACACACACAGCAAACCGCGTGTCTGTGCGAACATGTTGCACAATGCAGCAGACATGGGCACACTGTATTGGCCGTGAACATCAAAGCAGAGCATGATAGATGGGCAAGTATCAGCTTGGCAAGCTCGCACGCAACATGTAATTACAAGCAGGTGAACATGAAAACAACGTGCGCGCTGATGAGGCTGATTGTTTGTGCGCCAGGGTTTAAGCGCATGAAATTATGCATTTATGGGAGAAAGAGCGGTGAATTGGAAGCGTGGATTCATAACAATATGGTCTTCATTCATTTGCTGATTTGTAAAAAGACAATTCATATGAATAAGCGTTTAAAAAAGGAAAACAAAAGAACAGAAAAAGTAAATTTTCCAACAAGTTCTCCAATCCATATGATCACATAGGTCGACCACAACCACTAGCCACTAAAAGTACTTGGTTAAGGTAAGGAAAAGGTTATTGTTAAGCTAAGGGAAAGGTTTGTCCAATAATGGTTAAGGTTAGTAAAGGGTCACGGTTAAGGTTACAACATTTTAGCAGTAAAAGTAAAAGTCCTTATGTGGACTTTGTCAATCCGGTGTCATTCTTAACAGGACCACTAGAGGGCGCTTAGCCTCAAAACGTAACGAAAGGTCATAATAAGCTGCTGTAGAAGTGACCTAAGGTGTCGTTTTTTTTACTTTTTACCGTCTGAGTCACCTGACTGTCACGTGATAATGGATGGTAGACGTTCAGTGAAAGGTCACATGTTTAGTTGCCGCATTTTTACCCCAACAAATCTGTTTTCCGTTAAGTTTCACCTCAAACTCAGACTTTTTCATGCCATTTTCTCCACTAATTGTTGAGCATCAGCAAATAAAGTGTGACTAAAGAACTTACCGGTGCAAAAAAAAAGAAGAGAGAAAGTGGAGTTTCGCCAGCTGGTGATCCATGTCGAATCTCTGATGCTCAATACCTCAGAATGGCACCCCGCTCAGACAAAACCTCATAATTCGTACAGCACAGCGCGGCGTGTGTAACTCTAGCCCCTTCCGAGGTCTGAGGCTCTCGCCGAGGAGGCAGGCTGACTTAAGGAGCTTCTCAGCCGTGAGACAATGATATCCCCTCATCTGGTGGATCTTGTGAAGCTATTACTTTGGGTTTTCTGTATATTGAAAGAGCTGAGTGGAGGAGGTGCAAGGCTATGAAGGACTTTATAGGTCAGAGGCGTATCGTTGAATTTAAAGTGGTTTTCCCCAACTTAGGAGGCTGTATTTGGTTTGGGTATCACAATGCTTTTGTCTTTTTGGTTTCTTTGGGCGTTTAGGGTCTAGGATTGGTCATATTGTTTCCCTATGCACATAAAATAATGTGCAATATGTTGAGAAAGCAAAGAGGCATTGGGTGGATAATCTGGGTGGAGAGAGTTAATGAGAGAAGCGCTCCCTTCCCCCAACTTTTCCTATCGACACGTCCTTGATCGAGACAATTAATCCCAAGCCGCTCCGGTGGAATCCCTCAGTGGCATACGGTGTAAGACTGCGGTTATGCCGGGCAGCTCCCAGGTGTGAATGTGTGTAAGTGTATGAAAGTGAAGCAAGGTAGTGTTGGAAGAAGAAGAAAAAAAAAAAAAGGGAAGCATGCTCAGTGAACCTTCCTGGGATAAGTGAAGGTTAGAAAAATCTATTTAAGGTTTTTGACAAGGCAGCGAATGGAACCAAAGTTGTTGGGGGAAGGTCAGGGTTTGACACTGGAACATAAAAAGTCAGCATAACTGGCACAGTCCTTTTAAGATTTCTATCATTTCTATAAATCAGGTGCCGTACGGTTATTTTGTGCTGTTGTTTCAAGATAAAGGAAGCATTGATGGACTGCAGTTTTGCAGGAAAGTTGAACTCACTTGACACTCTGTCTTTTTTTTATTTTATTTTTTTTTATTTCAGCTTTTACAAGGTCAGTTAAACCACATTCACACACTGCAGCACTCGATCCGTTCATTGAGAGGGAAGAGGCAGTGCGCTTCAGAATGACACTGGTTGTGATTTGGAGTGACACATGAATGGTAAAAGCCAGAGGGCAAACTGATCATACAATATTAAACATCGAGCAACTTGAAACATACGTGTCAGCTGGAATGATCTCCTTTTATTTTTTACCTCCTACAAAGTATTTTTTCTTTCTTTTTTTTTGCAAATTCACAGTTGTAACAGAACAGAGATAAGGGAAGCGAGTGATCGCTGGTTGCATGTACGCGGGCAGAAAAATGCCGATGGTATGGCAAAGGTGAAAGTTAAGTTCCCATTGCAGCACGTGCATAAAATTATCAAGGTGCTCCAACTTTAAGGTGAATTATGTCAGATTTTGGTAAAATCACAAGTTAAAGACCTTCGTCAACCTCTATAGGTAGCCAAAAAGATCTTTAACATAGATACAGACTCTCATCTGCAAAAACAAACATAAATGATAAGATTATAAATTATAAATTATGAGAATGGAGGCACCAGTAAATGCAAGAAAAAGTAGAATTTATCTGGGTAATCAACAGACTTAGCAATACCAATGGCAAGACTATAGCAATTATTGTCATTGTGAAATTTATTTATACTTTATTAATTTATACTTATTGTCAATTCTTATTAAGGTATATCATGGTCAATTTGTGCTTTAGTAAAATTTATACTTACTTGCCCTTTAACTGTCATGACAATTTCTATATATTTTTTTTAGGTATGAAGGAAACTAGACCATAACACAAGAGCTTCCAGCGGCTGTGAAAGTGTTGTCTGTCAATATTTAATTTAATTTCCCATTTTAATTTGAAATTATTTATTAAGCAAATGGATGCCACATCACTCCCATCTCAGGGATGGCACAGATTATCATCACTCTCTCTCTCTCCCTCTCTCTCTCTCTCTCTTGCTCTCTCTCTTTCTTTCTCTTTCACCCACAGTCACACACACAGACACTGACACACTTGCATGCACACACACACAATAACATATACAGTACACAGTCAAAACACTTCTGCTGTGCTTTTTCTTTCCAAGTGTGCTGGTCCGCGCTGCTTATTTACTTGCATATTAGTGTTATAGGTTTGGCCAGTGGGTGGGTGCCTGCCTAATTAGGCCACAGTATAAATAGCAATGGCTTAGGGAGGAGAGAGAGAGAGAGCGAGATTGAAAAATAGAGGGAAAGAGGTTGGATGTGACCCACGCTGTGTAGGTTCAGCCTGGGAACACCCAATTCTTGATGCAAAATTAGTATTTAAAACACATTTCAGTGTTTCCCTAGGCCGTGCTCTAAATACTGATGTAGTGTGGAGAATGAAATTATGAGCTCTTGGACCTATAGCACAGTGTATATCAAAAAAAAAAATAAAAATAAAAAAAAGGGAGTAAATTTAACCAGTTCTGGAATTGGTATATGCAACGCTTCAAGCGTGTGTATGCATTTGCATTCTGTGCAAAATGGCCAAAGTTAACGCCGTGGTTTGGGAGATTTAATTACTTGGTCACACTGGATGCTGCGAGCAAAAACAGCATGTGCTAGGAGTTTGCAAAATTTACAAATACATGAGCTCACAATGCACCATTATCTGTTTTTTCTACGCTGTGCACCGAAAAGTACATTTCGCCGTCATTAAACCTAGAAATGGTTGGTACTGTGCAGTATGCTGAAACCAACCAGGCTGGAAAACAACAACAACACGTTTTTATCGTCCTTGGGCCACTATAGGATTCCTGCTTTCAGTCCCGTGACTTTGCAAACAAACATAAAACATCCATTTTCAATTTGGAATTTGTCAAAACATTGTATGGAGCATATAGCTGATAGCTGGCATCTCCCATGCACTGTGACTAATGTGGTGTTCTCCATAATGTGCCAGTTTCTTCTCGTGCGCAGCAATGATTTCGTAGCCTCATGCAAACATAGCATCACCAAGGACCATTGCCCCCAACCCGGCAACCCAACTAAATGCCAAGCACTCTGCATCACTGTTATTTATTTATTTTTAATATTAATTTTTTTCTCTATCCAAGTTATTGCAGTCAGAGAATGAAAAATAATCAAACTCTGGAAACCATTCAGGAATTTGCTGGAAGGAAAAAAAGGGATATATGTATTTTTCCTCATTTTCAGCATCTCTCTCTCTCTCTTTTCCCCTGGCTGTAAGAGTAAAATTATAAATCATCTCCCCGCAGACAAAATTTCATGCTTGATGGGTGAACAACTCCAGCATCTGGTGGGGTCCTGTGATGAGATGCGTTCCAAGTTTCTCTCGCTCCCCCAGCTTCCCCTGGGCTGATCCAGCACAGGGCCAGCATCCTGCCAAACGTTACACACGTGGAGCCGAGATGATAAGACAAAAAAGGAATTAATATTGAGCGGGGGCCCTTTTTCGTCCCCGCAACCTGTTCCGCGGAGTCCAGAGGTGCTGCATGTGAAATCGCCGCGGTGGATTCATGTCACAGCGCAAGGTGTGTGTGCACACCTGATGGAGGTTTTTTCGCAGTGGGCACACGCGGGACCTTGGAGTGTGTACAAATGAATCCTCTATCTCGCCGCCACAAACTTGAGCCAACGGTCGGACCCCTGGACCTGAAATGCGTATCAGTTTAATTGCAGTAACTTGCGGAGCGTGAGGAGATTGACTGATTGGGCTTATTTGTTTGTTGATATGCAGGAAATGCGGCGCAGAAGCACACGACGCAGGAAATAGAGCTCTCACCGCTGTCGTTGGATAAGGAATGCATTAACAGCTTCAAATTGCCAGCAGCTGGGTGTTATGTGTACATTTTTTCCCATTACTGTACATCTGTAAATAATGATTATTTTTAATCTGCTTGACTGGACTTATGGCATCAGTCCAACTCTAATCACAGAAACATATTACACAGACTTAACTACTTTCTTGGCCTGATATCTGTCAATATGTGTAAATATTTCCAAATCAGATATTTGCGTTCCATCTTTGATAAAATGTTATTTTCTGGTTGTTTTTAATGTTTGACAGTGTGTCTCTCATCTTTTTTTTTTTTAATTTATTTTGCATTTGCAGCGTGCTCTCTCTCTCTCTGTTTGTGTTTTTGTTTATTCAACAGCTCATTAAAAAGGAGGAGGCAATTTTCAAATTTCAAGATATTCAGTATCAGCGCAAAAATTATCGGCTGGTGGCAGCTTCGGTTTAAAGCCAATTAATTAAAAAAAAAAAAAATCTGAAATCTATTTCTTGCGTTCATTTGACTGGCATTCGTGGCCAAAGTGTCTAAGGAGAACGTGTAATTAGCGCAATAATATTTGCAAATATTCTAGTTATAAAAAGTAGGTCTACAGCTTCCTTGGTCTTTCATGTTTGGTTGGTTTTGGAATCGTACTCCATCTGACATAAATACCTTTTTGTTAGAGACAAAACTGGTTATTTATGCACCCAAACTCACTTAGGTCTTTTTTTTTTTATTATTTCACTTTCTTGGCAATGATCACTTTGGGACCCACTTCTTTGATTTAATCAGAACTAATTATACACCACGAAGAAGAGTTCACCCACATCGAGGCAAAAATAAAGATCCCGATCTCACCTGTTTGAGCGGCGAATGTGATGGCAGACATCATTAGGGAAGCTGGGGCATTCTTCATGCTATTTAGAGGAGCTTGTTAAAGGACCATCACTCACTGGAGAAAGTGCTGCAATGCAGGAGAAATAATTTGGCTGTGAATATTATTCCCCTACTGCTAGACCAGCGTTTTGGATGAATTAGCCTGCCTAAGCTCCACTGCTTTTGTATGTTGCCCATGAACGAGCAGATGGTATATTTTTTACTGTTTTACCACTGAAGGAGCGGTTTTTTTTTAGTTTTTTTTTTTAGATCTATATCTAAATAATTCCCTCAGATGAGAAGTCTTTTTTGTGTTGTTGTTTAAGTGAAGGCGAAAAACATCCCTTCAGAGGAGACAAATGAAGAAAGCACAACTCTATTTACCTTCAGACTCGACAAATCCTACACTGATCCGCAAGATTAATAAAAAAAAAAAAAAAGTTTGCTCCGTCCTTTAATTTTGCACAGTCACCGTCCCAGATGTCCGCCGATGAAGACAGAACAAGCACTGACAACAATAAAGTAAACGAGTCCGCCGATGTAGCAGCAACTTTTGGCATAGACATATGCTTGCCTAACAGGGAAAACAGCTTTCCACATAAGTGACGGCATATGGTGGGCTCCTGTTTCGACAACAAGATGCTGTGTCACCTTGCTGGCCACCTGTAGCC